>CM055099.1:19519241-19624664 GCA_029204225.1 Diphasiastrum complanatum
AATAAGCATTTGGTTTTACGCAAGCGAACAAGTATCTACACTTTTTCAAGTGATGATCGAAGATGCCAATGTGAAAGCGGAGCGACATCATTTAATATGAGTTGTGGTGGGGTCCACATTAGGGATGAGATTGATTTGGTTGATTCTGACAAATCTCCAAGATACTCGGCCAAAAGCTACCCAAGAGCTTCTCCTCACCAGAGACCAGGGAGGTCTCGAGATGAACAAAGACTGAGAGCCGAGGAATACTAGCTAATATTTCAAGTAGAAACTGTGTAAGCGCATAGTGAATCCCGAAAGATGGAATGACCATGTAAGAACTAAATTTCTAAGCAAAGTAATAAATGCAAGTAGACCCCTCTTAAAAAAAAATTTGAGTGAGCTTCATTTTAATGGTGACCACTAGTGGAGAGCATAATTCCAATTATTAATTTGTGAAATGTGAAAATGTCACTAGGTATGACACCTAAAGAGCTCTCTTGTTTATTTAAGAGACTCACCATTTGTAGAAGACAGCTTTTTGTGTAACGCATCTACTCCATGTCCAAATGTTTCTTGATTATGATTGTTTTTTTGAGTGCTTTTCTTATGATCATTGCTCTTCCATCCCTTTGTGTGTGGTTGTGGATCTTAGTGGAGTGAATTAAGTCTTCATGCTTTCATAGACTAATGTAAATTCCAACATTCAGATAAACAAAATAAGCTGGATTTGTGATGTAAATTTTGCATATCCTCTTACATTCTAGTTTTTGGTGTTCTTAGGCTATCCAAAAATCAAAGAATGAATGTTTCTCGACTGCTGGATTGTTAAAATGTTGTCTAGTTTAATTAGTCTCTTGCTTCTTATTTGTGGATTAATAATGCAAGTGTAGTATAATTTAAGATCTGACCCAATTCACTTTACAACATTAAAGTAAGATTTCATGGCATTCAACTACTCTACACATTGATTTCTTGGTTGAATGAATGATCTGCACGTTTGGTTTGAAAGCATGTGATCAAGATCAAAAGAGATGCTCCCGAGTTGTCCTCTGACAAGCAAGACATACATTCATCAGTCCTTTTTTGTATGTATTTATATTTATAAGTGAATGTAATGTGTATATGTATGTTGTATGAAATCTTTATGTATATGTATGACATGTGTACATGTATATGTATGTGTAAGTGTGTATGTATATTTATATTTGTGTATATAATAATGCATGTATGTGTATTATATGTGTATACATGTATATGTATGTATATACATATATGTGTATGTATATGTATGTATATATGTAATCATGTGTTATGTATTTATACATCTATGTATATGTATGTGTACATACATGTACGTGAATTAAAAAATAAAATAAAATCTATGTCCACACTCGCACACTTTAATGTATGTGTAGTTAAAAATAAATTTATATGCATGTGCATGTATTGTTTGTAGTGATAGTTAAAAGAGTAAGTTTTAAGTATGATATAAGTTAAACTATATAAGTAAAGGTTTAAACACCCTTTACACTCTCTCTCTCTCTCTTCTAAAGTATCTTTACATTCTAAAATATTTAATATATATATATAAAATATGGGTGAAAAAAACTTTCGTTGTCCATGTTTTTTAAAAAAACATTAAGAGTTTTTTAGTGATTTATTTATTTTTGATAATTTTTCATTTTTTTGCAATTTTTGTTTTGAAAAAAATGTGCTTGTAAACAATCATGCTGGCACATATCCTATCAATGTGGAATGCGCTTTTGCTATATGATAGATAATAGCCCATTCATTCGTTGCCGGACTTTTTGTCTTTTTATTACCTTCAGAGGATGTAACTTTGATTCAAAGTCATGCACGAGTGAGTGAGTATATGACATAATAAAAACCATATATGAAATGATTTGATGAATGCATATAAAAATCTTTGTGTAAATACGATTATTGTTGTTGATGATGCAGGTTGAGAGCTCATTGATGCAAGAAAAAAAAAAAGGCGTCTATATCTATGACCTAATATAAAGCACAACTTGTTTTGCTATTTACGAATTCAAGTTCATCTAATAGATGGAGGAGCTCTTACTTGTGACAAAGCTTTCTGTCCACATAGCCTCCATGTTTCAAGACATTGACTTTCATTTTATCTTTTGCAAAAACTCAATACAGAACATGAAACTTTATTTGAAAAACAAAATGGAATTATAAAAACACTGTTATCTTTTGCAAAATCTCCAATACAGAACATGAACAAAGACCTCATTTGAAAAGAAAAATGTAAGTCAATAAAAACACTCAATTCTAATTCTTACTCGCTTTAAAAGTAAGATCTCTGACCAAACTTTACAATATCTTACGGCTATGGTGGTAGTGGTAAAGCTTAATGTCTCATTTACATGCAGGCTAACTACAACTAAGTGTGACCTTTTCTCTAACAAAAACAGATAATCAGAACTGCATGAACCAATCGATAAAGACAAAAGATGAATAAAGCAAAATCCATCGCTGGGATATAGGCCTAACAGACAACAGGTACAGAACAGATTTTCGAAGAAAGTTTTGGCTACGTAATTGCCCTTGAAAGCATATAGACTATAATAGCCCTGAGAATCAGTAGAAGTGAGGCTCAAGAAAAAGCATAAGGCATTATTCATTAGCACGATATGCAGAGACTACGTAATAGCCCTTGAAAGCATATAGACTATAATAGCCCTGAGAATCAGTAGAAGTGAGGCCTCAAGAAAAAACATAAGCATTATTCATTAGCACGATGTGGCAGACAATTTCGTTGGTAAGATGTTGAAACAACTTTTTGTAGCGTTCTGTAATATAATTCGAATTGTTTCTGGTGGGAAATTGCTCTTACTGTTGTTTAATATCCGTGACATATTGGACTCTGCTTTGAGTATCCGCAAGGGTCTAGTAGAGCAGCGTCAGTGGAGTTCTGACAACAATTTAGGTGAGTCGATTGCCTTTCAGTGTTCGAATTCGGCTGCAGTGATTCGTCTTTTTTGAGAGTTCTCCGATTTCGCTAAGCAGAGTTGTGATGAGGTTACAGACAAGTTTAACATTCTCAGAAGATTCCCGTGGAAGGGACAGAACGCCATGAGCATATTCACAAAATTTATCCAACGGAAAAAGCTTTTCATGAGCAGCAAATTTTTTTCCTCGAGAGCTTTCAATGCCGATCCCCCTCCATCTTTCGGACTCCATTTTTCGTCGTAACATTGCAACTGAATTGTCCTCAGGCAAATCTTCATTCAAGAACGAGGACGTAGCCTCTCCTGCATCAAAGGATAGATAAAATAACTTTGGGAAGCGAAGCTAACCATGGATGTTAAGAAAAACAAGCTCCTTCGTTTTGTGTTGGCTAAACAAGATGAAACAGTAAACCATCGGCAAGGTCCAATATCACCTAACCGTTTTCAATCAATGTATCATCATCGGAAGATCTCTTGGTAGACATGTCTTCTACACCGGATTCCGGTTCCTTCGGCCCCTCCGATTTTGAATCCTTCTTGACAGAGTGGTGCATTTTTTCGTACCTGAGATTCTTTATTCCCTCTTTTCTTCGACTATACCGGCCATCGCAAGGAATTCTCAGTAACTTTTAAAGGATTCTGTGCTCCAGGCATGAATCAGTTGGACAAAGGACTATTTAAATCCGCTAAGATACAACACTACGAAGTCCAAATGCGACATTTCACAATTCACAAACCAGGATATTGTGATTCTGAGAACGTCATTGGCCCCGTCTCTTATAGAGACGAGATCTCGGTTCCCAGATCAGAGAAATTACTTCTATCCAGCAATTCCCATGAGGAAATTCGCAAATTGTCACCATACCTTCATGTCTTAGATCAAGAATGCGCTCAATTGATATTAAATGAGCCTGGGATTTTGTTATGGTCTCGAGTTTAATGCGAAGCACGAGGACGAGGTGATGCAATATGCAAAAATACGCAACGATCGCGAAATTAGAAGGCATGCGAGAGAATCTAGATTGTCGATCCCCAATTCCCAAGCTGCGCATGCAATATTTTGGATCTCCTTTTGTGCCAGTTTTAAAGGCTGATTTGCTTTGTGCGAGTCTTAAATGGTGGATTGATATAATTTATGAGCTGCTAGATTGCAAGCAGCCATGTGATACTACTATACTATAATTTATGAATTTATGGGATTCCCATTTGCTCTCACGAATCTGGCCATAAAAGATGGCACAAATATTGCCCATCATCTTTTATTACATGCACCCCACACGCCTCCAATAAGAGGAGAGTAGATGATGGCATCATGCTCATACACATTTCAATTCCTTGTGTAAATGATAGCCAATGCTCGATTGGACTCATATGACCAAAGTGGCCGAAATGCTCATAGTCATTTGAACTCATTTTAATACCTTGTGTAAATTATGTGTAAATGATGACCAATGCTAGGATTGGACTCATAGATGATAGAACCAACCCTACCCAAATCCAAAATGCTCACATTCACTGTAAATGATGACCAACACTAGGGTTGGACTCATATGATGACCAACCCTACCAAAATGCTTGGATCTCCTCTCTCTCTCTCTCCCTCTCTCTCTCTCTCTCTCTCTCTCTCTCTCTCTCTTTTAATAAAGGAACCCAAAAAATGTATACCTGACCGTAATCCTACTTAACGCCCTTGATTCATGATATTACAATCTCCTCATATAGAACCCCAGAACCTTGAATGACTAGGCCACCGAACTCAATAGATTCATCACAGATATTTGAGACAACAATTTTAAGCCCATTCAAATCAATAGCATAAAAGCTAGTCCTAACTTGTAGCTATAGTGGAAAAAAAAAAAAAGCAGTCCATTTAATTCATATCATTATAGATATTTTAAATTACAATCTCCAGTCCACTCAAATTATTAGCAAAAAAAACTAGCCCTAACTTCAAGTTCTTCAAAAAAACAAAACAAACTGCCCACTTAATTCACTTAATTCATCAGAGATATTTTACTTGATTCATCCACATTTACAACTATCATTCCAAAACGACATTGGAGCACAATTTTGGATATACCCAATCAACATCCTCTATTGTGACAATTAAAGCATAATAGCATTATTCCTGAATCCGAGATTTCACTCTCGAAGCAAGCATATCGAAATAAGATATCACTATCTCAAGGAAAAGGTGCAGAGCAAAGAAGTTTCACTCATTTATTGCAATAGCGATTTTATGGTAGCAGATTACTTCACAAAGGCACTATTAAAAGACAACCACATGATATTTAATTATATTTCAAATTTGAAGATAGAAAAATTTCAGGATCCACATTAAGGGGGAGTGTTGGATTTCAAAGCTCAAGTGGAAACCCACTTTTTAATGGGTATCCTAAAGCTGTAAATACTCAGAAAACCATAAAAAAAAACTGAAAATATATACACAGAAGGTCGAAGTCTATTTTTGACCCTTGAGTATTGATCCTAGCCTGGTCGATAGATCAAATCAACTCAAACCTAGTTTGACTTGTTTCGACCCAGTACCTATTTTCAATCCAACACTTGTTTCACTTGGCACATATTTCGATACTGTCAACCATCTGACCAACATCGCAATCAGAGGATGGCATTGACAGAACTTCATCTACCATGTACATTCTGAGTACTATCTACAATGACTACTATTTAACGTAAAAAGGATCAAGTAAACTAATAAATGTGTATAATCATACTCACCTGTACTTAGTCACAGATCCACAATGATCATCAAAACTGTCTATATTAGTTGGTAGAACATCAATCGGTGTGTGGGAAGCAATCAATCAACGATCAAGTGCTGAAGTGTTTTTGAAAACTCGTGTAACAGAAGCTCGTGCTTCATGCATATGTACTTTGATTTATTCAGAACAATTTTGATTCAATCAAGAGTGCAATTCTGCCTCTTTATTGTTTTTGTTCTTGCTTTGATGTATTGACTAATTTTCTTCAATCTCATTAGAGAAAATATGGGACCAAAGAGGGCCCTATAAGAAATGCCATGTAGGAGAGAGAAAAATAACTATAAAGTAATTATAATATCATTTTCTAACTTCTTTACGCATTTGCTCGCACTACTTTCCATGTAAATGAATGCACCTTAGTTTAGTCACATCAAACTTCACTGGTGCTTAACCATAGTTAAAATATAATTTTTCAAAATGCTGAAATATTCCCCCCCAATAGTTGGGAACACTCAAAAATTTGAATTAGGAGTGACATTTCTAACAAAAGCCTACGCCATCTCTATCTCTAGGGTCAAAAACAAGTGTTTAGTGCCATCTCTATCTCCAGCAGAGTCGTTAGCACCATCGCCAGCTTTGTTATTGTCATTGTGTTGTTTGTTACTATACTATTGTACTGATGACAAAGCTTTATCATCTTCATGTGGATCTGTCACCAGAATATGTTCCGCTCAGGACAAGAAATTCAAAGCAACCCAAATTGTCAACTTTTGATATGGTCCGATATAGGGAGGAAAAGCTAAATCATGTAGATTTATGGTCATCAAGAACATTGTATGCTATTGATCCATGTTCATTGCAACATCTAGATTTTCATTCGGTGAGTCAGTTAATAATCTGTATGTCATGATAAAATGGCCTTTTGGGTTACTGTGAGAATTTGATGCTCTATGAGAATGCACATTCAATGCAAAGAATACATTATTTGGAAGAGGAATCAAGGATTATATCAAAGGAGTGCGAAGAAAAATCTACAAAGATGAAAACTTGTTTGGATGAAAATGAGATGCTCAAGGAGGAGATCCAAAGGTTGAAATCTTCTTTGCATCATTATACAACTAGTAATGATGAGATAAAAATTGCATTTCAATCCATGCGTATCTCATATTTGTCTCTTGTTAAAGATATGGATGTGCTCAACAAAAAGGTCCGAAACAACAAGAGGAAAAGATTGGTAAACAAGGATATATGTGATCTATCATCCAGAGGAGTTCATAGAAAAAAATGAATCCGTGCATTCAAGTAAGTTATAGCTTATTTGGTATTGAATATTGCTTGAACTTTTTGATTCATTCTTACTCACTAATTTTTTTATTTATTCATTTCAACTTTCTGTTGATTTGTTTATTATATACTGCTGTGGATACTATGAGTGTCCTAATTTCTACTGACATTTTCATGAACATTATGTTTGCAATGCAGATTAGCATTGGTTGTTGAAGACCATTTGGTCGATGAGATTTCAATTGGAAACTCACTAAGCTCTATCTTGACTTCTGAATCTATGAAATCAATGTTAAATAATAACAAAATGAAAAATATTAAAGCTTCAGTTACTAATAGCATTATGGATGAAGTTGGAAAAATATAAGACACTACATTGCTTCAGGGGACATGTGACTTTCTAGCATCAGTAGGGAAGCATATGCAACAATGTTTAAGATGATAAAGGAGGCATTTGCACAGGTAAATATTAAAAAGTTTTCAATACCACGACCATTTCATCTTTTAAAAAAAAAAGACATGTTAAACCAAGGTATGCAGACAATAGTTGGTAATCCATCTCATATCAATGAAGTGTATTGTTCGAAAGGAGAAAGTCTAGGGTATAACAATTCCAACAATTTATTTATTGACATTAATCAGTTATTAACATTCATCGTAATTTTTTACGGTATTACAAATGAGAATGTCAATAACAAGTTGATAGTTATTCTCAAGTTAGATGAGTCTGAAATTACAAAAGGACAAAAAATGGAAAGAGTCAGTCTCACGATCATGAATGGAGCACTTTCGAATTCAGAAGACTCAAAAGGCCTCAATTTTAGTGTTCAATCAGAAAATGATATTTGGTGGTTCGCATCATTTCAGGTATAGCAGTTCCTTCGCATAATAAATAGGGATAATCATTTGAATATGGATTTAATATGGAAAATCTTCTCTGTGTTAATATTATGAGGCTAATCATGTTTTTGTATTCTCTTATAGGTGCTGAAAGAAGACCATGACATTCTCTCATGAATATTTAATAGAACATCATATCTTGCCACCATAAAAAATCACGTGGAGGGAGTTCCACTCAATACTCTAAACACCCTTGTTTGTACTGCATGAAAACAACAAAAGACATAACAAGGAGTACGAGAGAATATCAAGAGATCGAGAAGATCCTAATTGGAAACCTGTACTACCAATTCCTCTACGAAATGTTCATATCTGTACATTGCATGCGGAGGTGCGTATTATAGAAAAAATAATATATCTTCACATCTTGTTTGCATGGAATTCCGAGCCAGAGGCCTCTGCAAAGGAAGCTATTTCCAGATTAGAGGATGTGTTGTCCAAAGCAGGCTTACATAAAGGCCACGTTAAAATAAAAAAAAGATGACAAGCTATCAGGTAAGACAGGAAATATTCCATGCAAGCTGAACATTGGAGGATCTAAAGCTCGAAGATTTTTATCAAATTATTCTGGCAAACAATCTAAGGTTCAGTACACAGTTTGGAAAGAAATTACTGCAGCAACTCAAGATTTTGAGGAAGAAGGTTCTACTCATATACACAAAGTAGAAGTTTGAAAAAAGTTAGACAACATGGTGAAATACTTGAGAAAAAATGAATTTTCAAATACTGATGTACAAATGATACAGAAAACAACCAATGAATTTGTGAATGCAGTTCAAAGTGCATGGGGTGTTGATCATATAACACATTAAATGGTAAGATTTTGATTTTACACTACGATAAACAAATATGTGCAATTAAATTAGATACTTTTGGTACTGATTTAGATTGTGTTTTTTTTTTATATGCAGCACATATTACAACATCATTTGACATTCTTTGCAAGAAATAGTGGAAGTCTTAGCATATGGTCATCATAAGGAATGGAAAAATCTCATTGGCAAGCAAGAGCAGCATTTCATAAAAGTACACAACATGGCGGGACTAGTACAAATAATAGCTATATACTACAACTTTTCCAACAGTTTTACAGAAGAATCCAAATTCATCATGATACAAAATCGACGGATTATAAAAAATTTCAAAAAGCATGCAAATTTATACAAGCCACTAGGCTATAGACACACAATAAAATTTTGTATATTAAATAAAAATATTTATAAAGTACAATTCAAGAGTATCTAATATGCTTCCGATATTTTCTCCAATGAAAGTTGCAACTTAGAATCATGCAACAATTTTTTTTCTTTCGTGTGGATCCAATAGCTCATAGTTTTCATGCTTACTCAATGTAAGCAGCATCATACACGAACGACCAAATATGTCAAAGAGAAATGGGACAAAAAGCATTGAAGTGCAAGTTAGGGTTAACGTGCATGGTGAATACCCAGACAACAAGGTGGATGTTGGATAGATGTGGTAAGGTGACAGCAATACACCCTTATCCATGATTTCACATGGGGGTGTCGAGGGGTGGTAAGTTTGACTTTACTTTGCCGATCTGGTTTTGTTATATTTTCTTTATTTTTTGGTGAACATTCTATCTTGTTTTAAAACATCACTAAAAAAAAAAATGTTTCAGTATGAGATTCGTTATTACTACATGTGAGATTCATAGACACTGTAAATGGTGATCTACAAATATCTCAATTGACTTGACTCCATTCACTCACACTGCATTGCATCATGTAGGCACAATGTGTTTGGTCATTTGATTGCAAGACAGTTGTCTCATGCATCCATACCCCTGCATTCTGCATATACTCTGAGCTGCATAGGGCATTACATATTTTCTCCTATGGGCATGAGTGTTTGATCAGAAGCATAACAGAGAGGGTAAGAGAGGAAAAAGTGGGAACATAAACAGTGCAGTGGGGTGGGGAGTGACTCCATCGCCCAGTAGATAAGGCATGATTGACTGGACAGTTGGAGAATTTCAGGACGTGACGGATAAAGAAAAAATCGAGAGTCTCCACATGATGGTTACATACAATGAGATAACAAGCCTTGAAACATCACTATTTCTTTAAGTAGTGAACCATTTGAGACAATTGTTGAAGGAAATTTATGCTTTGTACATAAAGTCGGATCAGATGGGATGGATGATCTGCAACAAATGTATACATTTGAATCAGTACCACCTACTGATATCAGACAACTAAGAAGATTCTTCTTCATATCCACTGATCGAAAACCATCTTTCATAAGGTCCCTACTAGGACAGAAAAAGTAAGGAAAAAGTAAAAAGAAGAAAAAGAAAACGTGAAAAGAGAGAGAAAAGTAAAAGACTGAGAGAGAGAAAAAAAAGACTTCAACCATCTCTATCAGATCTCGAGCCAATTTGTGAGGATGAGTGATGCCTCGCACATCCATAAGAGGTGAGGACAATTTTTCTAATTGATTCCATAGACTAGCGGAAAACCAGTACTTCCTACCATCTTGTGTATTGGATCTTAGGACAATAAGTTGTCCTACATGGACTATTGTCACAATCTAGGGCTTGAGAGAAGATTCGGTATAGAGAGACTAGATGGTTATTCCATGTTGAATCGGTTCTTAGAGAGTATAAGTTGAATGTCTAAAAAAAAAAATAATTGGTAATCACCAGTCTGGACCGGTTTCAGAGTTGGGGCACTAAAGCCTCATTGCGTATGCATTTACACACACGTCAATGACACGGTGTTAGACACAATATTGTTGACTTGGATCCATATCATCCCATCTCCAATCTTGAGATTTGCATTTGCATATCCCTCCATGCATGGGTCCAAAAATGGGCATTGTCTTAATCTGATGGAATTGGGAGCATTTGCCATGTAGGTCACAGGTGGGTTTTTGCAGGTATGAAGACACCAAATTGTTCAAAGATGCTATGATTAAATCCAATCTGGTTGCAGATGGATCCTAAGGGCTAAATCGATGGCCTTTGGGTAGAAAGCTATTGAAGACATCCTACCAACTCACTGTGGTTAGCATCACTTAGCAAGGGTGTTCTTAGCAAGGGTGTTGAGCCCACTAAACTTGATCCACCACCAGGAGCTGGTCTGCGAAACCAGAGACTCTGGGTCCGTCGTATGGGGACCATACTACCCAGTGGTAGTTGCCAATGTTAGCCGATATTTCCGCACGAAAAATCGGGCTAATATTGAAGTTTAAGTTTGCAATAATTAAAAAAATCGGCATGTAAAATCCGGTTATTAAAGAAAAATTGGCACAAATTTGCCTTACTGGGTCCAGCCTGCCCCTAAAGTGGCTAGACACAGTTTAAAAGTAAGAAATTGACTTTTCAAAAAAACCGTCAAAAATATTTTGTGGTCAAGTTTTGTAAGACCGAGCCAAGAGTGCCGGTCCACCTAGAATTGGGTCCCAGCCCGTCCTAAATGAGGCTAGAGCAAATTTTGCGGCCTTAGAAATGGCCGGTAAATATTTTACGGCTTTTCAAAAAAATGGCCAGTTGTAAAAAATTAGCCGGTATGACCATGCTAAAATCTCACCATGTAGTGAGTCCATTTTTACTAATATATGATCACTCAGTGTATTTTTCAGGGAAACCGTGTTGTTGTGGGAGCCCTAGTCATGAATGCCGAAAAAGTCAACCACAGAAGAAAAAACCGAGAAAAAAAAGTTTCGGGTAAAAATGGGACCGGGAAATATGGATTCAGTGTCAAGGAATTACAAAAACCCTAACGGCAAAGTTTGGGCAATTTACGGACAATTAACGAAATGTGTGGACCTTGTGGTTACCCAACAGGCCAAAAACCCAGACAAATGAGCAATAGGCGCACGACCCTTGAAAAATCGAAGAAAGGCCAAAAACGAAGGTACCCAAAGAAAAAATGAAGGCCGCCTACTAAAAATAGGGGTTGAAAAAGGGCCTCACCCAAAATCTGGATAATAAATGCCAAAACCCCTTGGAGGCTATAAAAATTGGGAGGTACACCCACTAGCCATTGACATTTTGGGCTTCTAGGGTATACAAAAGGGAAAACTTGAATGGCCTCCCTAGCCTTTGACAAAAATGGCATCTTGGCTAGTTTTGGAAGAGAGCCTTGAATGCACCACTCCCCCACTCTCTTATGGAGGCCACTAGGTGTACTATCTAATGGGTTGGGGGCAAATGGCAAAGAGGGCTTGAAGGGCATGAAGAATGGCAACATGGCATTGTGAAGGGGATGCATTGGATTTTCCTATAAGAAGGAGCCAACTCCTTTTATTTCAAATGTTAGTTTAGTACTTTTGTGAGTTAGTAGTTTTGGATCCTTGTTGTCTTGCCTTGTTGTCTTGCCTCGTATGAGTGGAGAGCTTTGTGAGGTTTGCTTTGTCTTGTAGTTGTTGGGTGAGACCATAGTCTTTCTTGGATTCTTGTATCTTGTTGTTTAGTATGGTGGTGTTGTATGCCTTGTCTCTAATTACTCAACACTAGTGTATTGTGTGGGATGTGGGAGGTGAATTTTATGTGGAGTGCCTTGTAGCTTCATTGCTTCACAAAACCAATATTGTCATTTGAGAGAGTAGTATATTTCAACTCTTGTTTTCTTGAGAGTTGTCAATGGCTTTGTTTGAGAGTAACTTGGAGTTACTGTTTTGAAGTGTGGGTGATGGGATTGAAAGAGGTTTGAATATTTGTTGTGAGTGAAGGTATTGTTTGTGGTTGGAATGTTTGATTTTCTCCCAATTATGGAATGAGCTCATTGTTGGATGCATGTCATTGTTGGTGGATAAGATTGTTAGGTTCTTCACTAACTACTTGATTTAGAATTGTTGGGTGCCACATTGAGGACGAGGACTATTTTGAGGAAGTTATATGCTGAAATTTTGAGGGAAAAAGTGTTGGTGTTTGAGTTGGAGAGTTAGTTTTATGGTAAGGTGTGGAGGGTGAGTAATGGTAGTGATTGTTTTGAATGGATGGATGCTTCCATTTTCTGGTATTGATTGCTTTGTATGGATGGATGTTTCCATGGGGAATGAATGGTACTCTTGCTATTGAATGATCATCCTCCCTTTTGGCATGTATCATTCTTACATCATGATTAAGCTACTTGAATGAGATGTTGTGTTTGTGTAAATCCATCACGGTTCTATTAAGAGAACCCTTCATTCAATAGGGGAGTTCTTTCGTAAGAGGCTTACATGTTGTGACTAAGTTTTCTTCTTCATTCGGGAAGAATTATTAAGAGTTAGAATGGTTGATTGATCGAAAATTCGCTTGTGATGGTCATCCTATTTGGAGTCCGGTTCTAGAAGGGACATTCTTAGGTTTCTTCATTCTTGCTAGCATGACATTTTCCTTATTCAAGACTATAAGTCCACAGAAATCCTATCATCTGTGTAGGAGAATACAAGCACAATTCTATGGCCGAAGCCAATCACATTTCGGTAGGCAAATTCCATGACTGTTTCTGTCACACATCTGACAGTCAGTTACTCATTGTTCATGAGGCCTGAGGCTTGAGAGCAAAGCTTTTTTGAGCTACTATGAGTTGTACATTGGATCAATCATTGTTGTAACAGTCAAACAACGATCTATCAGACCACCAACGCGCTACCTATGTACACATTTTGTGGTCCGTATCAGATTAATCAGTGACCAACTAGTGAGCCAACGGCCTTCTGTGGGCTGTTTTTTTAGTAAAAAATCAGACCTGCCCTGTATGCGGCCCTGCCTACAGATTTGTGCCCTGTCTGCGGCCTACCAAAGCTTGCCACGTGGCCTACAAGTCCTGTCTGCGGCCTACTACTCCATTTGTGACCTGCCATAGTACCTGCAAGCTGTTTTCAGCCTGTCTGCGGCTAAAAATAACCTGAGTGCGACCTGTGCCCTCCTTGTCTGCGGCCAACCAGGGCGTGCCATGTGGCCCTATGGCCTGCCCTTCGCCAGCGGCCTATCAATTTGTTTGCAAGAAGGAAAAATAGACCCACATCTCTGTCTGCAGCCTAACAGTTTGTCTACGGCCCTACATAATCTGTTGCAGCCATCTACAAATGATTTTTGTCACCTAGCAGACTTGTTGAAGTTGTCTATCGCTGTCCGTGGGGAAAAATCAGTGCTGTCCTGCTTGTCCATCGCTGCTATGGAAGGCCCATCCTTCATCCTTTCTAGTCAAGGTGTTGTTTGAACCATCGCTACGATCTGCAGATCCGACCAAAAGAAACCTGTGAACGCAAATGGTAAACGGAATAGGATTGCATGGGCAATGGAAAACGACATTCATGACTAGTTGGACTCTTGGACACTCCGGTAACCTTACGCATATCTGCGGTAATGTGATTCGCACCCAATACCATTGTCTAATATCCAATTTGTAAATAATGTTTCATATGTAGAACTGTATTCCATGCTTAGTGAATCAACATATCCATTTCGCAATTGTGGTCTATATTTGCATTGAACGATTCATCTTTATATCCCATTAAGAAATCGCACTTATATTGTGGTAGAGAAAGCAATTATTCTTAACACTTTAATGAATACGAATCGGTTGTGGTGTAGATGTAAAGGTCATGTAGGTTATCTAGTTACCTGTATGAAATTGTCAAAATTACAAATGACATCATTTTACGTGTTATCGGAGTGTTTACAAGTGTTCTAGGAAAGCAGGTTTTGGGGGACAAATTACGTCATTTTAAAAAATGAGGCCATACTGGTTTTTAAGTTCGGAAACGTATCGGTTAAAGCTTAACTTTCTTGTGGTTGTATCCATTTAAATCGAATGACTAAGTTGGGGATCGGTAGTGAATCATTTTTCTCACAAATTAGGGAAGGTGTTTTTATACGACTTTATGCTTTGTTGAACCGTCTAGCGTGTTACTTACTAGTTAAACTGCTATACGGAATCATCAAGTTGTGAAATATTTTTTCCGGTTTTTGTCAATTATGAAGCATATCAACTGAATCCGACCTCTGTGAAACACCAGAGCGGGTCATCCACCATCGTGGTTGAAAAACACCACCTTGGTTAAAGCGTCACACTAGTCACACCCGCCGGCGGTTCTATAGATGCTCTTGTTACTATTACAATCAAAGCCAATGGCCTGACCATACAGTGCTAGTTAAATTATAGTTGGGTCATCGACTACCTTGGGAGCAATCCTGGCTCAATAATCCATTTGTTCAGATTCGAAGTTCTAGCAGCTACTGCCATACATAAACATCTTTCAAATTTCAATGAAAATTGCACTTCTCTTTTTAATGTTCAAAGGATTGATTTCCCTTCTAAAAATTAATACAAGAATGTGCAATTCCCTGCTGCTGGAAGGTGCGCTACTGCAGATTACTCACTAAAGTGATGATAAATACGATCCAATCTAGTTTCTCATCGAGCCCATCACTATTCATCAAATTTTAATTGAAATTCAGGCTGGATTGAAGTGTTTAATAATTCAAAATGGGTAGCTATCCCATGGAGGACATTACCCATTGCAGATTTAGTTTAGTTCGAGAGTGAGCATATCAGTACTTCTCATCAGATGTGTTATTCCTAGCTAGTATAAATGCTTATAGAATAAGCTATAATGAGACATTGTCACTTCATCCACGTTTTCCATCATAGTCATCTCCCATTTGCGCAGTTAAAGCTTGATCTACAATGTGGCTTCGATGCATGTCATTGACATTGATATAGCCCATAAATGTAGAGCCTACACATACACAATTGAAAGATGCCATTGCTCTATACTATCCATATCAGATATTGAAAGTTAATAGTTAGATATGGAGGCTAGTATCCATTCTTGCTCCTGCCCATCAAGGAGCGATCTATCCAAGAGACTCGCCCAATAGACTCAGGTTCACAGTCAACTGAGAAGATTTTGGTTGTTAATGCTCTCTAATTGCCAAGCTGCCATAAGAGCATTGCTGACTAGAGCTCCAACCTTCAATAATTTAGCTGTGAGCTAGATGATCAACATTTCTATCACCTTTGATACTAGCAATGGAGCCCATTCTATATATGCTCTTGTTGCTCTTACAATCAAAGCCAATGGTCTGACCATACAACGCTAGTTAAATTATAGTTGGGTCATCGACTACCTTGGGAGCAATCCTGGCTCAATAATCCATTTGTTCAGATTCAAAGTTCTAGCAGCTACTGGCCATACATAAACATCTTTCAAATTTCAATGAAAATTGCACTTCTCTTTTTAATGTTCAAAGGATTGGTTTCCCTTCTAAAAATTAATACAAGAATGTGCAATTCCCTGCTGCTGGAAGATGCGTTACTCCGGATTACTCAGTAGAGTGATGATAAATACAATCCAATCCACTTTCTTATCGAGCCCATCACTATTCATCAAATTTTAATTGAAATTCAAGCTCGATTGAAGTGTTTAATGATTCAAAATGGGTAACTATCCCATGGAGGACATTAGTCGTTGCAGATTTAGTTCAAGAGTGAGCAGATCAGTACTTCTCATCAGATGTGTTATCCCTAGCTAGTATAAATGCTTATAGAATAAGCTATAATGAGACTTTGTCACTTCATCCATGTTTTCCATCATAGTCGTCTCCCATTTGCGCGGGTAAAGCTTGATCTTCTCTACAATGTGGCTTGATCAACAAGAGCAGATAGTTGTGCAGATTATATCAGCTTTATGTAAACATATGATCAAATAGCAGATAGTTGTGTTGATTGATCATTAGGATGGTTTGAACGCAATTGGAAAGCAATCAGCGGTGGGCATGCCTCAGCTCTTATCCAGATTTTCGCAATAATGAGTTCAGTATAAAATCCAAGTCCACAATTGGGGTGTAGTTTCAGACGCGTACCATTGTGGTTGATTACAAGACCATTACGACTCAAATCTGGGACGCAACTAGTCCAGCTAGGGCAGCATCGGGTGAGGGTTGATATATATCCCATTTCAAATTGCCTAGAAACCATGGGTAGCAAATGAGGACATAGAAAGGACAAATTGGCTAGATTGGCTAAATTGTTGGGCAAGGCTGGGAGACAAAAGAAGTGCTTGGACTTTTTCCTCCAAGCAGCTAATGTCTCTTGCTCTTTCCACCCATGTTTTAGAGGAACTATTATCGTTTTTAAGAGTTCAACCCTCACGTATATCCCTTTGAAGAAAATACTTTTGAAATTTGATGTCATTATCTAAACTTTCCTGAAACACGTATATCCCTTTGAAGAAAATACTTTCAAAATTTGATGTCATTATCTAAACTTTCCTGAAACCTTTGACTCCAATGTGACATTTGAACGCTGCATTACCTCTCAAAATTTTGGTCCCTAAGAGTTCAAGTTGTAATATATATACATTTTTCTAATTTTCGGATTTGGAATACATCTCCACTTGTAGACTACTAAGAATACATTAACCTATCAATGTTTTATTTTCTAATAATAAACTTATCCTTTTCTCAATATTTTCCTTCGATTGAATAAATTTTACACATATGTTAAAAATATTTATTTGTTGCTTTTGCAGGATTTTCTACAATTAATATAATATTAGAACAAAAAATAATATGTCAAAAATCAAAAGTTGAACTTAAAATGAATAGAAGAAATAGAGGAGCCTTTGCTAGACGTCGAACCCAAATAAAATGCAAAAATGAATTTCGACCCTATTCAAACACGGTTTGAAATAACTACATTGGAATCTCAATGGATTGCCTTATGTAATAAAATAGTCACTAATATGAAATGTTGCTCATCATGTGGAGCATCCACATTTCAACCAACTAACAAAAATATGTTTAAAAAAACTATTTACTATCATCCAAACCACTTCTTGGAAATGTCCAACATTACGTACGAGTTTCAAAATCGAGGATCTGTACATGCACATATTATTCTTTGTATAAATGAAAATGAAGTAGATCAAATAGCTAATGAGATAGTGGCATGTGTACCAGCTATATTTGATAAAACTTCAAGAAAATTCATAGAACCGATTGAGATTCATAGAAAAGAACACTAGCAGCTTGTGCAACGAAAACAAATACATTTTTGTAGAAAGTCATGTGAAAAGTACAATACTAAGGACCATAAATGGATCTTTGAATGATCCACAAGGTTGATTGTGTGCTTGTTAAACAATCTATCAGATACTAGTCATCAGAAAACAAGATCTAGTTTAGCAGCTTGATAGAAAACAAGAAGAGACAATCAAAGCATTGATCAAAAACTATAATCCAAGTTCCCACGTGTGAAAATCAGGCTGTAGTACGGCCTGTAGACAGAGTTTAAAGTGTGCCAAAGCTAGTTCTCATTGGAATCAATCACAATCACCATACATAGAGAGAAAATCCGAGTTTCTCATTGAGGCTCCAAATAGTTTCTATCTTCTCACTATGGAGAATGGGAATACATAGTAAAAGACACTTCCTTTGCCAAGTTAGGTGAAAATCCAGCATGTAATAAGGAAGTAGACTCAACTTTCTTGCCCTAATGTGAAAAGCCTAGCCTAGATCCAAGAGTCATGCTTGGTAGGTACATGGTAGGTTCATGGTAGGTACAAATCTCATCATAAATCATGGTTTGGATCCTACAAAGTAGGAATCACTACCAAATGGACACACCCACTCCTCTTGACTCGTGGTAACCTATCTTAGGTGTGGATTTACAAGTGGCACTTTGGCCATTCAAGTGACTAACAAAAAATATTGACAAAATGTACAATATTCTACATGGCTAGATTTGCCAATGTAGGCAATTTTTCACACTCCTCCTCAAATCTAGCCTTGGAAACCACAATACTTATCAATCACTCAATTGAAGATCTAAGCTTGACAAATGAATCTTTGGGTAAAGATTTAGTATACAAATCAGCCAAACAACTTGATGATGACACATGCTGGAGCTTGATCTCTTTGGCTTGCACTTTCTCCCTCACAAAATGATGAGCAATCTCGATGTGTTTTCTCCTTGCATGGAATTTAGGATTAGTTGCAAGTGATTGGGTTGATTGGTTGTCACAATAGATGATAGGGATCTCCTCCTCCATGACATGAAGCTCCACCAATAGCCTTTTGAGCCACAAGATCTCCTTGCATGTTGATGTCAAGGCCTTGTATTTGGATTCTGTGGAAGATAAGGAGATGGTGTCTTGCTTTTTGGAAAGCCATGATACTACTCCATCACATAGAAAGGTGGCAAAAGCACTTGTTATCTTCTATCCACTTTGTCACTTGCAAAATCCGAGTCACTATAGCATGTTGGCTCATCTAACATTGAAGTAAAAAATGTGTAAGATGTGAAAGATGATGAGCCTTCCCTTTGATCACCTTGACCATCATAGGTGAGCCTCAATGGCTCGGTCCTTGCCCTTGTAGATCTTCTTGGAGTTCTTGGAGTTATTGCATCTTGAGGTGGATCCTCAAGTTATTCTTCACTTGGAAGCTCCTCCTCCATCCTAGCATGGTCCTTGGCATCAAGATGATTAGTAGCATTATCATCCAAATCACAAGCATGTCCTTCATAAAAAATAACATCCCTACCCACTATCACCTTGCTAGTGATTATTCTCTTGATGAGTACTTGTCAAAACCTTTGGGCTAACCCCAAATTTGACTTTGAGGGATCTTAATAAGCCTAAGAAAGACCTATAACAGTACCAAGAATGATGATCTACCTTCCTATTGAATGATTGAAAACTATTCCTTGTGATTGACTCCACAAATCGAGTAGCATCAAAATGAAGAAAACACAAAATACTTGCCATTTTGATCCAATTGATAAGATATGACCACAACTCAGATTGTGAAGCTAAAAATCCTGTAAATCAAAAACCTTTAGACCTCTCCTCACTCAAATTGATCAAATATTGAAGGTACTAATCATAGATAATGTCTAGATAGCAATCAATGCTTGAATTGCATCAAAATCTATGATTCTGGCATGACTTAAAGCTCATTTCTTGGAATGGCTCTGATACCATGTCAAAATTGCAACAAAATAACTCCATTTGATCCTAGAAATGATGGAGAAAGCACCTACTTAAGATCCAATCAAGATCTAGAACTAGATTACTAATTAATACATTGATTTCTAGCTTATCTTGCTTGAACTCCATGAATTAGCTCCAAAATCATGCCAAAATCTTCACACATGTGAGTGTACGGCCTGATACTACCTGTGTACTAAACCTGCACCTCCAAACTCATCCAATGATCACAAAAAATCATATGCCAATAGCATTCATCAATCAAATCATAGACTCAAACTAGTTAAGAAGGAAAATCTCGATTTTGCTCATTATTGGATGGAAATCCCATCATATGTTTATACATGTAGAGCTCGGATCTAAGCATATTAGGGCTTCTATGCATTTATCAAATCCTAACCCTAAAATCTAACCTAAAGATCCACTTAATCCACTCTAATTAGGGTCAAAACCTCGAGATCCAAAAACAATGAAAAAATTGCAATTTTAAGCTCCTATTTTTTTTTCACCCTATCCATGTACTCTTTGGCCACATTCCAAAGGTACCATTCCAGATCTAGGTTAATGATTTGACTTAAAATAAGGTATCCTCTTCTCTTGCCATACTTACCACAACGTTCAAATACTTTTTCCAAATGATCCAGATGGTCTGTATCAGCACTATGGACTCCAAGATCATCCAAATAAATTTCAAGAAATTTCTACAAATACTTCTTGAAAGCAAATTGCATAACCCGCTGAAATGAACTTGGTGCATTACATAGTCCAAAAGGCATAACTTTATAAGCATAGGTTCCCCATTCTGTTGCAAAAGTTATTGTATGTCGATTCGCATGTGCAATTTTAACTTGATTATAACCACTAAATCCTTCCAAAAAACTATAGGCTTCCACTCCAGCAAGGCAATCCAAAATGCTTTCTATAAAATACAAGGAAGGTGATCTTTCCTCGTGACTTTGTTCAAGGCCTTTAGGTTCACAAATTATCATCTTGCCATTTTTCTTAGGAAGGACGACAATCGATGAAACCCACTTAGTATGCTCAATTTTGTAAATGAAATCTGCTTCTAGTAATCTTTGTAACTATTTCTTAATAAGATCCGTGACATTCGGATTACAACGATAAAATCTTGTCACTTTTGGCACTGCATTCTTTCAAATCCTTATATGTCCAAGCAAAACAATCTCGATATTTGATCAATAAATTCCTAAGAGATTGAAACTGCTCTGTGGTAAGTTGCATTCCAACTTGAACAATCTTCTCAACTTCTCCTGGTTCAGCAAGATTCATAGTCTGAGTCCACGCACACGCGGAATTGATAGAGAGTGTATTTTTTGAGATTCTTTGAGTTTTGTGTGTGTGTGTGTGTGTGTGTGTGTGTGTTTGTGGATGCACGCGCACGCGGAATTGAACTTTCAAGTCTTAAAGAGTTCAGGTCTGTCAAGTGTGAGAAAAAATCTTTGAATTCGAGTCGAGTGTGTGTGTGTGTGTGTGTGTGTGTGTGTGTGTGTGTGTGTGTGTGGCTGGTCCATCGTAAACCTCTTGTGTTTTTGGCACTTGATCATCGGGTTCACGATGAGCTTTAGGTACCATGATCAAACATCATCAAGAATATAAAGTCTGAAATGATTCGGCATATCTTGATGAACTTTATCTTCTTTCTCTTGTTCCAAGGGATTAAGCTTTGTTTTGCATTTAGCTTTCTTGAATGAAGTCTTTCAAGAAGACGAGGACTTCTTGGAACTCTGACTTGATGAATCATCTTCAAGCTTCTCTTTCCCTTTATCCAATAAAGGTGGTACAACTTCTGGAACAACTGTCGAAACTACATCTCGTGATGGATTTTTCCATTTTAAAACCGTGTTATAATGTTGTTTGGCTTGCTTTTTTGTCATTGGTCCTGTATTTTTCCTTCCTTCAATATAACTACTTTTGGTGATTGTCTTGTTGGTTCATCAGGAATATTACGAACTCCAAATCTTGTAGGATCTATATGATTTAGAATTTGCTCATCAGTGAGTCCAGTATTTTTGTCATAAGATAAAACATGACTAACATGAATAAGTTCATCTGTTGACACATTATCCTATTGTACAATCCATAGTTGCAAGAGCTTGATTCCAGTTAACATTATTTGTTTGAGAGTCATAATGAACTCCCAAAGCTTTTTCTGCTCTGTCACAAGTATGATCCATTGTTGATGAATCATCATTCACTTTCTAGACTACTGGCTTAATTGTCCATGTCAATGGATCTTTAACTACTTGTTCACGATTCTCAAATTCAATTTTTCATGTTTCTCAGTTATGAATTACTTGTGAAACTCGTAACCATGGACATCCCAACAGAATGCAATAAATTGATGGTGCTTCTGGTAAGTCCATTACTACAAAAGTAATGACAAACTGGATTCCCACAATTTTCACTAGTATATCTTCCACTATGCCTTTAGGATGAACTGTAGTATGATCAACTAACTTTATTGCAAAATTTGTAGGTTTCATCCTTGTAAGGCCCCATTTAGCAAATAGCTTTTATGAGATTAGATTGACTCCTGAACCTCCATCTATCAAGGTTGTCTCTCGACTAATTGTTTATGTTGTATTGGCAAGGTGATATTTCTCTGCTCACTCTCCCAGGATGCCCCTACATTGAGTACTTCGTTTGAATCTTCAAAGCCGACACAAAATAGTGGTTCATGTTGGACTTTTGGTTATATCTTGGTCAATCTGTCGGCTACCACTTCTTTAGCTTGAGGCACCAACTTTTGAAATTCTTCTAATGTAATATTCATCTTGCTAGATAGAATATTCATGATCAATTCTGTTTGTGGCACCTCAGATTCGGTCATCTTGAAGGGTTCTTCGCAATGATGCAACTGAGTGTTAACATATGTTCGTTGATGTGTTCTTTGCAAAGGAGCATGTAAATCCGATGGTGGCACAATTGAAGAATGAATCTCTGCTATAGCTCTGGTAGCTTCTAATGCATCCTCTTCTTGTAAGTCATTGATTCATTGTCTAGTGTTGTGATATCCCTACTTCTTAGAGTTGAGATTTGGATACACCCTGAAGCAGTAGGTAGATTAGTAGCTAGCACAGATTCTGCGAGTGTTGGATCAACAACAACTCTTTTCTACTTCTAAGCTCGTGTGACAACCATCACTTGTGCACTTGGTTCAATAGGTTGGTGGACTGTTGGTCTTTGTTTAATTGTAATCATATTCAAAGGAGCAGATACCAACGGTGGTTTTGGTCTAGCTGGACAGTTCTTGTAACAATGTTCATAATCACATTCTTAACAAAAGAGGATAAACTTTTCTTTATTTTAATTATTCAACAATTCTGTGATTTTCTCCACATCCAAAACATCCAAGTGGTGCTCTAGCCCACTGTCTAGACTATTGTTGTTGTGCAACATCATAAATAGTGCATTGATCTAAAGAATTGATATCTTGATCTGTATTGTAATTCCATTGGTCATTGCCAATCAAGGGTTCTGGTTCCATCATATTCGCAGAAGAAACATGTTGTACTGGAGGAGCTATCAAGGCTAATCGTTCTAGGAAACTAAGGCCATGGGCCCCTTACCATCAAGTCCCTTCCAATTTGTATTTTCTTGATACTGGAACTTAGCATATCTTTGTTGAATAACCCAAGGATTAAACGAACAAAAAGTTGTCTCATGTCCAAAGGAATTGCATAGATGACAATAAGTATCTGTCATATGCCTTTTCATCGTTGGACACTCATTTATGGTGTAATTTTTAGCACAAATTGCACACCACACATTTTCTCTACTAGGAAATGTTCTAGCCATCTTACAGTTGTTTTATTGCGCTCAGCTTGCTACTCTTCCAATGCTTTCAACTTTGCATCGAACTGTGACTGCATCTTCTCTCGCCACATCTGCTATTTTTTACCAAGTTTTTCAAACTCATTCATCACCAACTTGGTTGTTGCATTGATGTTCCTAGATGTAGTAGTTGTAGATGTTATGGTCGTTTGCCCAGCTGTATATGGAAACATTCCAATATTTGATTCATCATCTAAATCTTCATCCTCTTCACGTATTGCATCATCCATTATGTTTCTTTTTACGAGGGAAACATTCCAAAAGTGTCTTCAAGTAATGATTTTGGATCTCACAATCTTGATGTTGATGTTATGGATCCTACTTTAGATGGTGATGATGAAGGACCTTCATCAAGTCAAAATCCAAGGAGAACATCAAGGGAAAGACAAAAACCTTCAAGGCTCACATATGATGAGAAAGGTAAGCAAGTGGAAGTGACTCATTTTGCATTTCTCACATATTTTGGTGGATCTTCGTGTAGATGATGCTATGCAAGTGGATGATGTTTTTCATGGAATGGATGCAACTAATGGATCTAGAAAACAGGTTTTGTTCAATGGCTTTGATGTTCAAGTGGAAGATCAAGAGGTTGATCTCAAAGGGCTTCAACAACATGAAAGAAAAGATGGCAATTTGGAGCTAGTCAAGAGCATCAAAGGAGAGTCAAATGGAAAAAATGTTTTGGATCTGTTTTTGCAGGTTATTGAAGAGTCAAGTAAGGTCACAAGAGCATCAAGGAAGAACTGTTCAAGTTTACTTTACTTGTTCTATCTCATGTTTGAGCAATGACGAACTCGAATGATTTGTGTTTTGATGACTCGAACTCGAATGATTCTAATTCTGTGAGTTGGAGTGATGCTTAATTCCAACACCCCTCTTTAAGCTTAAGTCCTAGTATTCTGAATAAAATTTGGCAAGCTATATAATGCAACATGTTTTTCTCTTGACAGAGGCTTAGTCAAGTATCAGCCAACATACTGGCAGTAGGATAGTAACTTAATTCGACATCTTTATTCTGAATTTCTCTCGAAGAAAATGAAATTGAACTTCAATGTATTTAGTTCTATAGTGAGTTCGTGGGTTAAGAGATAGAGCAATGTAGCTCTAATTGTCGCGATAGAGTATAGTTGGAATGATTTGAGAGATCATAAGATCATGAAGCAATCTTTTGAGCCAGATAATTTTCTTCACTACAGAGGTAGCTGCGACATATTCTGATTCTATGGAGGACAAAGAAATGCATTTCTGCTTCCGACTATTCCATGAAATGGGTCCTCCTGCTAGAAGGCAAAGATAGCCAGATGTAGATTTTCTCATGTCCACATTACCAGCCCAATCGGAGTCAAAATAAGTAAGTAATGTCAAAGAATTCTTTGTATTTCCACTATAACACAAAGCATACAGCTTGGTGGCTTGAATGTATCTTAGTACTCTAAAGCTCTTCAAGAATAATGAGATAAATGTTGCCCACTCAAAGTTTCATCAACATGGGGACATCTCAGATGGAACAAGAGACACGTTCAAGCATGGTTCTAGCAGAAGACAAGAAACAAAGAACACATCAAATGCTTCAAGATTAAAAGGAAAAAAGACTAAACATGCTAAACACTCAATATTGTATCCATCAATCTGAAATAGAACTATTTACATTATGCCAATGGAAACTGAATTAATGGAGAGAATGAAATGAAAACAAGTGAAAGACAAATTTTAATCTCTAACAACATCATCCATATCTATGCTAAATCAACCACCGATGGAGAGAGAGAGAGAGAGAGAGAGAGAGAGAGAGAGAGAGAGAGAGTTTAGATCTTTCAAGAAGAGGAGGGAGAGAGAGAGATCAAGAACCAAGAAATAGAGAGGGGAAGAGAGATGGAGAAGAGGGGAGGAGCCACGAGAGAGGAGAGGCACCAAAATGAGTAGAGTTTTCCCTATTCAAAATTGTATTCATTTTCTAATAGTGTACAATAGGTGCCCTTTTATCTTTGGGGTGGCCCTTGTCCCTTGCTTCCTATTGGCTACTTGCAAGGAGATGGGATTGAAATCCACACCCTTCACAAGAAACACAAACTAATCTACGGTGTACAAATAAGCACACCCCTCCTTACTAAAGTTTAACATAAACCTTGGCCTTTTAATATTATTTTAATCATATGGCCAAAAGTCTAGTTTATTCCAAAATAGATTATTTACAAGTACTCATTGGGCCATGAGCTTACACACGCAGGATGCCACGACCCTCGCAACTTATTGTTAATGTTGGCCTCAAGGAATCTGCCAACAAGTAACATTGTACAAAGTCTTGCCATTCAAAGAACTTTGCCAAGTTTGATGGATCTTCAAGAGATCTTGATCAATGAAGAATATAGGCTTCAAGCAAGAGGTGGATCTTCATCAAAATCTCAAGTTGGAGAGGAGGCTATGTTCATCAAGGAAAAATTCAAGGGCAAAAGCAAAAACAAGTGGTCTAAAGGGCAAGATCAAGGGGAGGCTTCTTCAAATGACAAAAATAAATATAGATCAAAGCTCAAGTGCTTCTATTGTGGCATCAGAGGACACTTTACCAGTGAGTGCTACAAGAAGAAGACAAGCAAGGTAATCTTACTCATGATGAAGATGGTTTGGATGTTCAAAATTCAAATGATGATGTTTTTGTGATGTGTTCATGTATGCTTGCTAATGATAGAGATCTAGATCCATGGTGGATTGATAATGGTGCAAATTCACACATGATTTTTTTACAAAGAGTACTTCACTTCTTTGTTCACGGATGAAGATGACAAGAAGGTGATCTAAACGGCCAATGATGGTGAGTGTGCAATCAAAGGGATTGGCACAATTCCTATTTCTTTCTCTACAAATAGGAACGTTCATTTGAAGGATGTTTTGTTCATACCTTCCATTACCAAGAATTTACTTAGTGTGAGTCAATTGCAAAGTAAAGGTTTCAAAGTTGAGTTTGATGGAGATGCTTGAATGATCAAAATGAAGGATATCTTGATTGCAAAAGGTAAAAGGCAAGGGAAGTTGTTCAAACTAGATGCTTTTGTTCTTGCTAACCAAGTTGGATTTGTGGCAAGTGAGCAAATACCTATTCAAGAGGTTTGGCATAAAAGGATGGGGCACCTCAACTTCAAATCATTGGAGGTAATGACTAAGAAGCAAATTGTGATTGGTCTTCCAAAATCCTTAAGCAGTATCAATCATGTTTGTGAGTCTTGTGCTTTGTCAAAGTCACATAGACTACCTTATACTAGATCTGCAAAGCCTTTCCAGGTTGTACATTCGGATATTCAGAGGAATTACTACAATTATCAATGGTGGAGCTAAGATGCATGTAACTATCATTGATGATTTTAGTAGATTTTGTTGGATATATCTACTAAAGAGCAAAGACGAAGTGTATGATGTCTTTGTTAAGTTCAAGAATGCAAGGGAGAACCAATTTTCTACAAGGATCAAGTGCCTGAAGAGTGACAGTGGTGGAGAGTAGATATCTACCAAGTTCAAGGCTTTTTGTGATAAGCATGGGATCAAGAGGGAGTACACAACTCCAAGGACACCACAACAAAATGGAGTGGCCGAGAGGAAGAATAGTACTTTATGTGAAAGTGCCAAAGCCATGAGGTTAGGTGCTAATCTTCCAAAACCATTTTGGGATCAAGCTTTGTTGTGTGCTAACTTTCTATGCAATAGATGGTCGAGTGTTGTATTGGATGGAAGAACACCATTTGAGATGTTGTTCAAGAGGAGGCCGAGTGTCAACTTTCTTAAAACTTTTGGATGTACTTGCTATGTCAATATAACTCTTAATGATAGGACAAAGGGGAATCTATCTTCAAGGAACGATGTATTTGTTGGATATAGTTAGGTGATTAAAGTGTACAAGGTTTACATTCCTACTACTAATAAGGTGATTATTGGTATAGATGTCATTTTGGATGGAGGGAATATTCCAAAGGTGGCTTCAAGTGATGATGGTGTGGATGGATCTAACATTCTTGATGTTGATGTAAAGGATCCTACTTTAGATGGTGATGATGAAGGACCTTCATCAAGTCAAAAGCCAAGGCGGAGAACATCAAGGGAAAGACAAATGCCTTCAAGGCTCACATATGATGAGAAAGGTAAGCAAGTTGTTGGAGGTACACACTTTGCCTTTCTAATCTCCTTTGATGAAGCTACTTGTGTAGATAATGAAGGAACAAAGAGGAGTGGATCCAAGCAATTAATCCACATTTCGTAAAGAGAGACACACATTTCGTAGAGAGAGGAGAGAACGCACATTAAATAGAGAGAAAATGACAGATTCCCGAGGAGAGAGAAAGGTGGATGGATATTTAGCTCATGGAGGTGCTTCTAAAATACAAAGCAAACCTGAGCACCTAGCATTACGGGGGGTGGAAGGCTCGGGTTTGAGGGCCTTCCTTGCAGGGAGAGCCCTTGCCCAAGGGCCTGCATGGCAGGCCCAAGGCCCACAGGCCTTCCACGTAATGTCATGTGTGAAATTTTTTTTATCTCATAAATTCTAAACAAAATCGTTGTTGCTTTGAGGATTCCGGACAAAACTAGTGGTTATTCCACTTGCAATCAAATTCCACCTCTGCAGGTGCATCCAAAATATTAAAAAAATCGAATACTTGGCATTACGTAGTAGGTAATGGACGTTGGGAGGGCCATTACCATAAATCACTCTAATCTTAGATTTACAGTTAAATTTCTTACATAAGGTAATAATTTTTCTGTTACAGTAAGTGAATTTTTTTACATTTTTTTACTGTTGGTCAAAACATTTGTGATTTTTACCTCTAGGTAAAACAATTTTTTACGAGGAAAGGTTCCTCCTACATATGGAGTTGCTAGAGGTGTCATATTCCTGCAATTTAAAGCTAAATACACACTATTTTTTTTTGGAGTGCTTTACGTGGGTCATAAATTGTCTATAATCATCACCCATTGAAACTCTCACAAGCAAAATTACGATGCAACATCTTACATGCACATTTCGCACCACATATCAATAATAATCACTCATTTCTAGATCCTCGAGGCTCGCATAATCTTTACACACATACTTATTAATTGCATGAACATTCAACACCTTCGATTCGCCTGCGGCACGCCTGCACTTGCCATCATTTATGATTTGGAGTCTGGATCGGATTTCTGCTATTCATGACGATCACCGTCAGGATTCGGGAATCTATCTACACATCGCATGCGGCGTGCGCTCACTTATAATGAGGTGCTCTTATAAGTAGCAGAATTAGAAGTGGTAACAAATCTACATTTCATGTAGAGTTTGGTCGCCATTATTCTATACAAGATTTGTTTTGTGCAGTGGAGATGGTGCACGTGAAGCTGTGCATTTCGTTATGAGAAGAAGTGTTTGGTCTACGTTGTTTTTGCATTTCATCATGGGATTCGTTTGGTGTATTTTGTTCAAGACGAAGAGAAGGAGATCGTCTTTCCTGGATTTTTTTGATAGAGCAACCGGGCGCCCGGCATCCACGGAGTTTGTGGGATTGTACAATTCTTTATCGAAGGAGAATGAGGCTCTTCTTTCGGCAATCGATTCTGCTAACAAAAACATCAATGATGTTTGCTCTCAGCTCGGCTATGGTGAAGATGGACCTGATAACTGTCTGTTCATACATCAGAATGATCGTAATCGCTCACAGAAGATGCCGGTTGATAATGACACAGAAGCTCAGCAAATCTTGTTTCGAAGGAATGGATCTGAGTTGGTACATCCGTCTGTTCAGTTGTTGCAATCAAGCGTTAAAAATTGCTTACGATTATTTTCAGAAAGAGAAAGTAAGATACAGATGCTGGAGAGCGTTTCAGAACAAAATGGCAAAGAGATATCAAGGTTGAAGACGCTTATTCTACAGATTGAGAGATATAATGCAGAAAACTCTGCCAGAAGTGGATCATATTTAGATTCATCGGCTACACCCGAAATGCTAGAACTTGCATTGAAAAAAACGGATATGGCAGCCGCTACCTTTATCAAAGTTTTCTGCCAACGTTTACAACGCCAAGGATTTGATTTGGCACTGCTGCCTGCAATGAAGCGGTTCTCTCAGCAGAAAGTACGATCGTATCTAGAGGAAAAAGGTTTCCAACATTTGGAAAATTTAGTCCACTACCTTCACCGGCATGACTACGCACGGTCAGCTCATATCAAGTTTGCATTGCAGTCTTGGACTTCTAACGTGATCTTTGCAGGCTTTGAAAACGATGCATATTCCATGCATGATGGCTTTTATCATATAATAGATAGGAAAGCTCTTCAAAGCGAATCCTGGGAATTGTATAACCGTTATTCAAATCTAAAAGCCGCGGAAATGATTGCCGACAAATCTAACATCTTTTTTGGAAAGTTTTGTTATAGCAAATTTGTCTTATTAGTACCAGAAGAGCTTCAGAAACGTCTTGTTCAGTGCGACTTCCATAGCTGTACGTTGCAGTGCGATCAACTCTACTTATCTTTCCTGCAGCTAGCAAAGCATGTGTGGCTTCTTCACAAGCTGGCTCGCACGTTTGATCCCGGAGCACGTATTTTCAGAGTTAGCAAGGGAATGGCTTTTGATGGCCTACATATGGAATCAGTAGCATCTTCAGCATACAGCTGTGAAATTGATCAACAAACAGTAGAGCTGATGGTTATGCCAGGATTTCAGATACGTAATTCTGTCATCAAATCTTCTGTTTATCTGGGAAAGAAAAGCACTGCCAACTGAAGTAGTATATATGGGCCGGTTGCTTAAATTGTTGCACTCCAGTTGCTGGATCACTTGTTTGACCTGGTTCATTCAAGTACTCACTATTTTACATGCAATTGCTGGTCAGCAATTTTGTTGTGAGAATTTTATCTGTAAATTTTGATCTCGTGTAACAATCCTAGTAATGTATTCAAGTACTCACAATTTTAAATGCAATTGCTGGTTAGCAGTTTTGTTGTGAGAATCTAAAAATTCTAGTAATTTGATTGTTATTAAGTAGAAATGCCATTCGGAAATTGTCATGAAGAAGTTGTCTCAAAGAAAGTAATTTTGATACTCGGTATAACCAATTAAAAAGACTATTTATTGAGCCTCTAATATGCAAATAGTATCTTATAAATGAAGAAATGCACCATGTTAAGCTAAATATGAAGTAACTAGTCCCAAGTAATTAACCTAAGTAGGTGGAATTTGAGCATACATCAACATGGAAAAAGCTTTTCTTTTATGCCTTGTCTTATCATCCTTAAAAATTAGTCGGTATTTCGATGATATAAGATACTTACAAAGTATTCATTTATGTTCTGATCATACTCAGGAGAGAAAATTGAGAGAAAATTATTAGTGATTGGAGTATATTAAGTGGTCATATCCTTATTTTCAAGATGTAATATGCACTATTTTTATTAAACCAACAATCTTTAACAAGAAGGTTGTGATATATCAAAGGCATTGCCACAAATTCTTTGAATAGAAAAAGTGATTGTATAAGAATATGCAAGATAATTAACTATTTTCAAATGTCTTAATTATCTAGAAACTATGACATGATGGTTATTTCAAAACTCAACAACCCAACTTATTGGAATAATGGTGTGAGTGATAAGTTGTAATGCAATTAACACAAATACATAAAACAATTAATAAGATCTTCAAATCATGTTAAAATAATAGTTTACTTGAGCAATAAAAGTAAAAAAAAATTAGTAAATTTTGAAGTAATGGCCAAATTTGATGAAAGTTTTGTATACAACACAACAAATATATTTGAATCAAGATCTAGTAAATCTCTCGGTCAAAATGTACTTTTTGTAGAATTTTTAATTGTTGAAAGTGCTATCAAGAGAGAATGAGCAATGAAGAGACGTGTGAATCAAGATCTAGTAGATCTCTCGGTCAAAACATATTTTTTGTAGAATTTTTAATTGTTGAAAGTGCTATCAAGAGATAATGAGGAATGAAGAGATAGACGTGTTTTCTGGTTTTTTAATGAAGGATCATTTTCAAAAAATAGCATCACGAGGATATAGCACCACGGTTCTATCGTATAATGTCGTTATCAGGATGCCTCTAATTAAGGGTAATAGAACGAACGATCCCAAAGATATTTTATCAGACAGACCGTACTCTTTGACCGATGAAGGTTTTCCACGCCTTTAGAAGCACAATCTAGGGAGAGTGTATCTTCAGCTCGAAATCACAATTTTGGTCTCATTCCCTTTTACTTCTAATAGTTCACAATAACTCATCCGATATCAATAATATGGACTCGCACTCATTCACGATAACTCATCCGATATCAGTGCGTCCATAGTCCCAAATATCCATCACGGCAATCTGAAATTCAAAATCTAGTATCTTCTGACTCAAAAGAGGGTATTTTGCTCAATGTTGTAGGGTTTTGTCGATGATTAAGCAGACACTTGATAGTGAGTGGTCAAGAATCATATATTCCAACAAGATATCCTGACCATATGAAATATGCTAGTGAGTAATGGTGTATTCCAACCATGTTGAGTATATCTCTCTCTCCTCTATTCCGATGAGAGAGTCAAAACTTCTCCTACACAAGCTAAGGAAACACTTTTCCATTCACAATAAGAAAAAGAATGTTTTTATTTTAATCACAAACTTTCGGCTAATATAGTCCTTAGCAAGATGATTACGTAAATGAAAGTCAAAGGACTTTTCCACAAATGACATTTTTTCTAGGTTAATCTTTCAACTCAAGATGAAATAAAAGATGAAGTCCTTTCAAAAGCAATGGGGATTGGGTATCGGTGAAATGGATTACCCAAAACATAGTTTGATTCTCTTTCAATCTCACTTTTTATGGTTTCCTTTCGCAAAAGATGTCTTGACTTTAAGAGACGTTGCTTATAAGCATTTTGTTCTCTTAGCTATGACCCGTAGAGTCTCCAAAGACTCCTCTTAACCATTAGTGGAGCTTCAATTAACTACTCCCATCGAAAGACATTTCCAACTAGAATTGAAGGCCAACATCATAGACTCGTCATTTGTTTGTATTTCTATAATCTTAATTGAGGACTTCAACTTTGTAATGTCCTATAATGCACTGAACATGTATATTCTTGGAACTTCATCCAATTTTAAAATGATATAACTGGCAAGGAATATTAACTTCATTACAATGTTTCATGTCTTGGTAACTAAAATAATTGGGAATCATTGAATTATAAATGATAAATGAAAACATATTTTAACTGTTTATAGTTGACAACTAACTTTCTTATATTTATATATAATGACGTCTTTTCAAGTACCAATATTTTTTGGAATTGCTTGGTTTTTTTTTAGAAATGTTATAACCATTTGAGCCACATGAAGCAAATAGATCTATATAGAATGATTCTAAATTATTTGCAATCTTTTTGTCACAAGTAGTACAAATTGTAGATATAATAAAATTATTTTTAAAAGGAGCATATAGAGATGCATCTGCCAACATTTTTGAAGGAGGGTTTTCACAGTGTTGGTGATATCTTTTCGTCACTGATGTTGTTTGTCCAATGTAAACTTTTTTTTGTTTTTAATGCATTCTAATTTGTAGATGTGAATGTTCTTCATGCTCTTTTGGGTGGAGGTGTGTTTTCCTGCATTCAAACAATTTATCTAATGTATGTTTTTGTAGATTTGCATAGTTAAACTTTCAAAAATGAAATAGATAAACATAGTTTGATATACCTTTGTAGCACTTGTTGATGCTACATCTTCTTCTGTGATAACCTGAAAATTGTGCAATAAAGTTAAGTTGAAAATTATTTTCATATTTTATATAGAAATATAAAAAAGCAGGCATGTGCATTTGTAATCCATCTGAACGTATTTTTATGTGCCTTGAAAGTACAAAGTAGGAAAGGTAATTCTTCTTTTCCTATTAGAAAATCAGGTATTTTAGTGGTAAAAGTATCTCGGATCTCAATCACAGCCATGTCTAGTGTATTATCATTTTCTTTCTCAGCCCAACACCTAGCATCCAATCCAATCTACCATGCAAGGAGCAAACACATAGAGATTGCTCACCACTTTGTAAGAGAAAAGGTCCAAGCTAAGGAGGTCTCATTGGAGCATGTTTCAAGTGAAGAATGAATAGCTGTTGACAAAGCCTCTTCAAAAGAATGCTTTTTTGAAGCTTAGATAAGCCCTTGGCTTAATTAGTAAAGCTATGTTGTCATCTAGCTAGATTGTGAGGAGTATTAAAATTTCACAATTCTAGCTTGGCCAATTTTGGTCACATGCATTGCAATTGGCAAGATGGCCATGTAAATAGATGCCACACGTGCCAAATCACATAGGATGCTTTCCAATAAGTTCGTTCCTCATATTACATTGTGATAGCATCTTTGAAATGAGGCAAAAATGTATTCGGATAGGCTAGAGAAATTTTAGGATCTAAAAATAACATGTTTTACATTGTTTTTGGATTTCGAGATCTTGACCCCAAGTTAGGGTGGATCCAATGACCTATTAGGGTAGATGTTAGGGTTAGGGTATGATAAGTTCAGAGGTGCCCTAATATTTGAAAAGTATAAATGTATGATGAGATTTCCATCCAAATATTAAGGAAAATCGAGTTTTTCCACTTCTATCATCATTGTCTTTTGGTGACGAGTTCTAGCTATTGGATGTGAGTGTTCTTATGCATTAATTGCTTGGTTTGGAAGGCACTGAACCTGTCTATAGGTTTGAGAAGCTTGCTGTACTTTACTTTGATTCATTTGATCAAATCTATGTGCCTAATGTGGAGTTAAATGCCAAATTTGCTAGTTTTGGTAATTAGTCTTGATTCTAGCTATAGTTTGGATCTAGATCTTTGATTTGTGCATCCTCCATCACTTCTAGGATTGATTGGGATTCATTTTTCTGTAAAATTTTTGTCAAATCCTCTGGCGACAAGTCGTGCCTTTCTCTTGTTGATGCTGTCATCTGCATTGTACTTGACTTTGAAAATCCATTTGCAATCAACTATATTTTTGCTAGCAGGTTATTCAACAATTGTCCATGTCTGGTTCTCGATAAGAGATGAATACTCTTTATCCATAGTTTCTTTCTAGAGATCTGAATCAGGCTGATTGAGTGCCTCTTGGACAAACATCAGTTCTTGAACAAGGTAGGCTGCAGACTCGTCGATATATTGGTTAGGTGGTTTGCTTGCTCTTGAAGATCTTTTGGGTAATAGAGGAAGTTGATCATTTCCACCATACTATAGTTGTTGATTACAAAATACTATTTTATTATGTATGGGATCAAATTGAAATAAAGTTCTAATCTTAACTTGTAAGCCAAGGATGTCTGTATAGTCAATCTAGTCTTGGAAAAAATACTAAGACTTGTTGTGGGTTCATTGAACAAAAGAAATTTTGCAATTAAAAGTATAATGGCTGAAAAACTTGTGAATGTGGAAATATTTCCTTCAGAGATTTCCCAGATACGTTATTTACTCATGAGGAATAGTGTTTTTGGTAGTTGAGTTACAAGATTTTCAATGAGATATGTGAGTACCATATGCGGGTTTTGGGAGAATATGCCAAATGATGAAGTATGTTTATATATTGTATCATAGTGGAACACTACCTACGTCTTAGTCTTATGGATCACTACCATCTTCTAGACCCATATGAAAGAAGAAAGTTACTCCACGACTCTAAGTTACAACTTTCATTGGAAAAAACATCCAAGATGGAGTAGACATAGAGATCGATGCATTTGTATTATATTACATTTTGAAATACAAATTTTTTGTGTGTGTCTATTGCTTTTATAAATTTACATATATGCTTAAATCTCACATGTGTCTATTTGAATATTGTCTGAAGTACCTTATACTATATTCAATATCCCTGTTACACGCTCTAGAAGAAATGGACCGCAATTTTTGTCACACACCTCATATGACTTTTTGATGGTGATCATGGATGAAAACCAAGACTAGTAGATATTAATTGCATTTCAATTATTCAAAACTTATAGTATTCTAGGAAAATAGGCTTTATGGTTTTACTATGAATAACAAGCAGTCATGGAGAAGTCATTAATTGATGCAACCATAGGTAACTTCTTTGAGGCTATAGATCTTAAATTTCTGAGCAGTATTTAAAAACTTTTCTATTCTCCGTGTTTAAAAAACAACACAATGTTTTTGAGCAATTTTCCTAGTTATTAGTCTTTAGACTCAGATCATTATCTTGAGATATATTCAATTTTAATAGCTTTAGAACATAGATGATTAAATTCAAATTGTCCTTTTATTTTGAGAATTACAAAGTCTAAAATTTAGCATTTTAGCTAAGTATGGTAAACTTTTTAGTTGTCAATTTGTGCTTTGTAACTTAACTATAATCAATTTGATTTTTTTAAGCTACTGGTACCTATAGAGACAAAATTTAGAGAATGGTTAATGTTATTTTGATATTGAGCATTGATTCAAATTTCGTGCATCTATTTATCATTATTCCATCATTGTAACATTCAAGGGTCTTGACATGTAACAAACTCACATGGCCAGACAAGCAATTAGGTATAAATAAGAAGCTTCAAAAAATTGGACTAGAATTTTATATTGAGTTTTTCAATCGAATATTTTAGTGTGCTTTAACTATAGAAAAATTTGTTGTAGCATATCAAATGTCATGCTACTAAAGCATATGTTACTCTCTTGGATTAATTTTTTGTTAAGTTCGCTTTGATGTCTTAGATAAGATACATTGTAAGCATTATTACCAACTTTTTAACCATGATATGTTAATTTATGACTAAAACATGGGACAAGTATGACTCTACTGAACTATGTGAAAAAAAAAAAACATCAATGAAACATGCTCAAACATTTATAATAGAACATTTTGCAACAAGGACTACCATTAAGAGCTAGATTAAATTATATATTTGGATTGAAACATGTCCATGCTAGTTTAGGTTTGAAGAGACCATCCCTCACATGTTGTTATACTACCATCTTAAGATTTGGTGATACATTTTTCATCATGATGGGATATTCACATATAATGCTAACATAAATTTGAAAAAAGATAATTTCTGGAGATGATGTTGATGTCTTTAGATCTAAGAAAAATAAATGGCATTGAACCTTTTGATTGGAAGTCTTGTTTACTATTTGAAAAGCTACAAATGGGGTTATTTTCAAAAAGTATTTTTTTTCTAGAGTACTTACAATCTTACACCCGACATATTAAAAACAAATTTGGTTATGAATTTTAAATACACCTTTTAGAAGTCATATTCGTAAACAAATGACTAGCAATTCTCATTTTGATGATCATGTACACTTGTAAATGCTTTTAGCATCTAATGCAAATTTCTTTTTTAAAAAACATGGCCAAATATTTGACATTGTACTATAATTCTTGGGTTTTATAGTTTTCATATTGTTCTAGAAATATTGTTTTTAAGCATAAGAAGATAATGACCATGAAACAACACAACTTATGTTGTCATATATACTTAAACAGACTAGCCCATAATATATTGCATATCAATTTAAACAACTAAATCTTGGCAATGACTTGTGATGGCCTATGTTGCTTTTTCATTAATGCAATTTGCAAGCTTATTCAACGTGTGTAACATTCTCTTTTCTTATTTTGAAACTATTGAGAAATAGTATTTCATAACTTAGTGTAATTCCCCAAAGGAGAAGTTTGCTTATGCTTTAAGATCCTTTCAAGTAATAGGTTGCAAATTTTTGTTGGCACTGATGGTTGCACTAGCCAAAAAAAAAGCATACAATATATATTATGTACATTCAAGAAAAAGCCAAGCCAAGCCAAGTTTGAAGCAAAAGGCTCAAAGATAACCCTAGTCCACAAGATTAAAGCCAACATCACAGATGACCCAATAACAACTCTTATATGACTTGGCTATAACATGGATTTGAATGATTGCAAGTTTGTCTCTTTTGCTTATTGTCCTTAGCCTTCCTCTTTGACAATTCCACATTTCAAGGTAATTGTAAGTTTTTAGAATGAATAGAATGTAATATAGTCTGCATTTGCTTGATTCTATTTTAATATTGGAAATTATCTTTTCTAATGATTCACAATTTTTTCTAAGTCTTTCATTTTTTTCGCATATAGAAAACTCACCTTACACGATGTTGATTACTTTTAGAATTAAGAATCTTTAAATAGTGTGTTAATCTATTGTGTGCCCATCTTTTGTTCTAGACTTCAACCTCAACTTGGTAGAACTTATCATTTAATCACCGTCAGCCTATGAGAAATACTTTTATCTACTTATGTCTACTCAAAATATTTTTGGAAGGCATGTAGTATATCCTCATGCAAGACAACATTCAAAAGATCTACAAATGTACATAGTTTTAACATTATGCTTGACTATGAAGTTGTATCTTACACAAAGTTTTATTATAATTGCATCTCCATCTTCATCTTCATCGTCTTTTACATCTCTAGACTATCGATGGAGTAATGTGCAAAACAAAAGTTATCAAAAATCCATTTATGACATTTATAGTTAAAATTACATCCTCATTTTATTTGATACATTCACATATTAAAATTGTTGATAAAGTAACATGCATGACATGTACTTAAAACAATTCAACATCTATGATATTTAAGTGATTTATTGATATAAATATGCTAGCTAATTTTGGTAATAATTGATTAGCCATATTGTTGACTTCAAACATATATTTCATGTTGTTTGACTATTATGTTATGATTGTGCATTTCAATTGTGCATTCAATAATTTGGGTGATCAAATAATCTATCTTACCATAAGTTTAGACTTTATCTCTTCAATTGTTCTGACAAGTCTCATTCATAACTGATTGTGGCATGTGGAAACGTTTTCATTATAGTGTATTTATGTGGTATGAAATTACAACTTCACTTGAAGCCAAAAGTCTATTATGTATATTGACATAAAACATGCCAACCATTGTATAGTTTAAAAAATTGATGATCATGTACTATAGTAAGGAATTATGGTTTACTAAATACATGTTTTCAAATGAATCACAAGCTCCATTGCCTACAAGGTACCTAGATTTAACCTCTAAGGAAGTGACAAAGTCTTTAATGTTTAAGAGTGAAAAAAATAACCTTATTATAAATTTTGTAATTGTAATCCCCATATACCATGACATTGTATTGTTGTTTGGAGTAATCAACCTAAAAGATAATTATATTTAGAATCCAACGTTTATCATTGACTTTGAAATACATGCACAAAATCCATTCACAAAGAATAAGGATTTTTAGATTGCAATTTAAACTACTATTTGATATTTTGCATGCTCACATTTGTATAGTGGCCAACTTGAAGCCCTTAATAGTGTTGAGAAAATTTTCTAGTTGATGTGTTCTAAAAAGCCTATAGTGTTTTCAATGCCAATCGAAGTCTCAAAAAATGATCAAAAATTTAGAATGAGCATCAATACGTATTCAAGATTAACTTCAAAAAAGAATGAAAGAGTCTTCAAAGACTTGTGATTAGCTTATTCAATTGTTTAATGAACAATCTATCTTGGTTAATTTAATATTTATATAAAGGTGACTTCATTTCTTGTCATTGAGATCAAACTTTTAGTTCTTGTGGTGCACAAATGAGGACATAGAAGATAGTTAAGAAAAATTGTACATTATATAGTGGGTGACTTCATTTCTTTTCATCAAGATAGAAATTTTGATTCGAATGTGTTGCACAAATGAGGACATACAAGATAGTTAAGAAAATTTGTATATTTTATAAATTGACTATGTGTTACTACGAATAAAAAAAAAATCAAGTTGTAAGTCTTCAGCAATAATATGTATAGATCATCAAACTCTTGAAGTCACTTAACAACCAAATAAAGTCTTTGAAGTGAAAAGTTGCAAATTGCCATCAAAGATTTGGCCTTTATACAAAGATATTGTTTTTTAGTTTTTTTTTAAACATCAAAACACTATGTTATTTTGTCACCCACCAACTTCTCTTCGAAAGTAAAATCTAAAGAAAAAACAAGTCATCCCAAATTACATCTTAAGCAATTATTGTACAATTGATTGTGTTATTTGAAAAAAAAATGGCTTCATACAAATCACTTGATTTTATCTCCTTCCTTCATTATATTCACAATTTATTTAAGCATACAATCCAATTCTCATTCCAATTTGTTCATAATAAATCACAACAAGGGTGTTAATTGTTTCTTCTTGTGGAGAGAAAAGCACATCTAGGGTTTTGGTGGTGGCTACTAGATGTGAACAAAAAATGATGAGCAAAAGATGTATGGAGCTATAGAGAAGATTTTCGGGCTAGTTGCATAAGAGGTATAAGGAGGGCACGTAGCTAAAGAGCACTCAGAGTGGATGTACTACACTTGTTCTAAGCTCAATCAAAAGTTAAGAGCCATCATGTAAAATTTTTAAGTTTTTGAAAAGAAGAAAACGTCTCAAATGTCCTATTAGGGAGGATACATCAATGTTGGCAAATTAAAAAAACAAAATGGAATCTCATGTCACAAAGATCAAGAAGAATGTTTATGATGTTGGATTCTTATCTGTATAATCTGAATTTTAATCTACACCCATCCTTTTATCCAGTTTCTGCATATTTACTCACGTTATCGCACAATCTACAAAAATACACGAAAATTGCTAATGGGGTGGGTTGACAACGACAACGACAACAACAACAACAATTATTGAGCAACTATTGTAGGGGCCCGACAAATATTTGTTGAAGGTTAACAAATCATGTTACCACTTGTTTTGACGCTAATGACTTGGTCTAACTATTGTTAGCAAGCAATTGTCGGGTAACTTATTTGGATAAGTGACAATGCAAAAGGCTAAGTGCCAATTACAATCAATAGCTAGTGTGAACTATCATTTGGATAAGCCCATGCGGCATTCCTAACTAGTATAAATAGTTGATCATTTCTCAAGTTTTAGTTAATCAAAATATAGAGATTAGTCAAGTGATAATTGAGTATTGTTGAAGCGCTGCTAATTAGCATAAGTGCATCAAACGAAGACGATCAATATTGTGAGTTAGTTTCATGTACGTGGGTGCATCCACTAATGTATTGTGGGGTTCATCTAATTTGTACATGCTGCTTACTGAATATAATCTTACAGTCTTATTGCACTTGGTATCATGTCGGAATGAATGTATGCTCCTCTGTTCTACTGTATTTTGGTTATGTTCTCTTACAGTTTTGTCTAAGTTATCGAACACTTTCACATAGCAATATTATCTTTGTTTATGTTTGTCTACAAAATCAATCTTATAGATTATGATGATCTCAAAGTTAGAATCAAATAGAATAAAATGTGATGCTTGTCACGATAGTATGATTCGAATTTGATAGGGGCAATCATACATTGAAGAAGGGATCTTTCAGTAGAGTCCCAACAGTAGCATAGATTGAAAATTGTTTCTCTATCTGGCATTATTTCCTTTCTCCAACATATGAGAGAGACAAGACACAAGATAGAGATAAAGTGGAGCACATGCTCCAATGTAGGTTTTTCATCAACAACACTCTAGGAGAAGACTTATTTTGAAAAAGGTAAAGGGACAAGCTAATACAAAACACAACATAGAGAAAAACTTAGTTGCTCTACGGAGTCATGTGGAGTATTTGAACACACCCATGAATTGGCACACTCCTCGAAGTTGTTTGGAGAAACTAAAAGTATCTTCAATCGCTATTCTTATATTTAAAAGTCAAGAGTAAGTGGATTGGTGAACAAGAGAAGAGAGTAAGCTCACAACCTTAGGATTGGAATATGATTATTGCCCTTTCTAATTCTTTTTTTTCAGGTGGTATTGTAGATTGACTCATGATTTTATAAAGCTTTGTTTGGTGTTTTTTGATTAAGTTTCAAACGTGGCTGGATGCAATTTTTTATAGATTTTGTTACAATACATGCTCTTTGTCTTCTACAACCCATCACCCTTATTACTAGTAATTGATACAAAATCAATTACTATGATTCGTAGGACAAAAGTAGGCACAAATTTGTTTAGGAATGATCTACTAGTCATTCTAATTGGTTGCATGATTGTTTGTAATTTTTATTCAGTTCTTTCATATTTCAAAAATAGGCATGACGATCTTACACCGATCAAATGTTCCATTTAAAACTAAAGTTCTAGAATTTATGGGATGTTTCTATAGAACATCAAAATCTTTTTTGTTACCCAAATATATAATTTGAATTGAAGATGGAAAATTTTCAAAAAAGGTACTCACTTAGATTTGTGAAAGCTCCTAACATTCCATATGAGAAATCAAACAAAAAATTGAGAGCAGAAGTTATGGCTTGATTGACTTATTGATTTATAAAAGTTTGCTAAGTTTCTGTTTGATATGATTAGTTGTCGTTTCTTACTCCTAGCTTTTAGCTTTAGCCAATGTAATGCGTGCTCTCAACTTTGGCTCAATGGTGGTGATTATGCTTTTGAGCTACGGCTTAACAATAACTAAGTTATGAGTTTAAGTTGTTGATGATCGTGTTCTTGGCTTTGACCTAATGGTAAGTATGTTCTCAACTTCAACTGTACAATGGTATGAAATTTGCAATTATGGTTACAAAGAGCCCGATTGCACTATTGGTAGGTACAAGATTTTGTTCATGGATCCAACCCTACAATGGTACAAAACTTGCAATTATGCTCACAAAGGCCTAATAGTACTAGTGACAAAGCCAAACCATAATCTTTATAAGTAGTGCTAATGATTAGTATGGAAGATTAAGAAACATGAAAGAAATGGAGTATCTATGTCTTATCTATTATGTCTCACTAATCAAACTTCTAAGAAGTTGACTCATATGCCCTAGAGGAAACTTCAAGTCTTACAATAATGTAAATATATACGAAATTTTAAGCTTCCTTCTCAACCTCACAACAAAGACATGCTAGTTTTATTGTAAAATTAAGAAATTATCTTGTGAGAGAGTTAAACAAGAGGTGAAATAGCTACATTAAAGCTATGCACCAAATGAAGCGCTTTTCATAGCATTGCTTAAAAATTATATTCACCAAGTGTCAAAACCTTGCCTATATGGGTTAAGTGCACTATACATGTATAATTGCTATTCACTTCAAGTGCAAACAAATATTGTTTTTTGTTGTATGTAAGGATGGGGATTAAAACAATGATTCATGCAATGCGTTATTCACTTCTACCTACATATTGTTCAATTATTAACATCTATAATAGTATCTTTTACTTTAAGCACCATATGTTTCTATACAATGATAGATTGATCAACCAAAAAGTAGTTAAGGATATGACAATTTTCAAGACATGAACTTTGGTGTCTAACAAACGGACATTATTGTTAAGCCATGTAAGATAATAGATTTTGTACTCAATCCTCCATATAGTATCATAAAAGCATGAGAATATGGGCATCTTTAGATTGGATGAAATGGAAACCCAATTTGAAAGTTAGGACTTATATCATGAAAAGGTACCCAATAATACTTAGATTTATTGTTGGAAAACTACAAAAGTGAGTGACTTGAGATTTTAGTATGTGAGAGGATATTCATTACTAGCTCCTTGTATGTGGGTGTGTGTGTGTGCGTGTGTGTGTAGAGAGAGAGAGAGAGAGAGAGAGAGAGAGAGAGAGAGAGAGAGAGAGAGAGAGAGAGAGAGAGAGAGAGAGAGAGAGAGAGAGAGAGAGAGAGAGAGAGAGAGAGAGAGAGAGAGAGAGAGAGAGAGAGAGAGAGAGAAAAGATTTTACTCTGTTGTCACTTAGTTGAGATGTTGTGAATTTCATAAATGTTTGATGCTTAGTTGGAAATATGAGAAGAGAACAAGATTTATCTTTCTACTAAGGAGTCAAAATCTAGTTCTCTCCTTCTACACAAATGAATAAAAAAGACTTTTTTTGTGATCACATAAAAAGTATCAACAAAAAAGGTAGTTATATAGGATAGGTCTTGCAATATCAACAAAGAAAGTAGCATAGGTTTTGCAAAAGCTCTTATCATTATCTAGTAGAAGCAATACTTTATTGAGAATGAAACTTGAGATTTTTCTAAAATATTAGCAAAATATTTTATTTTGAAATACCAAAACTACTTGAAACTTAGGATTCATGAAAAGATACATGTTATAGAAGACACCAATATATGAACCTTTTTGTTGGAATTGAGAAAGTAACTACAATCACAATCATTGTCTCTTATTGAGAACCATATAAACCAATTGAAAGAAACTACAATACAATACAACTGAAATAAAGCCATGCTAGTGAAGCCCAATCCAATAACTACACACAAACGTTGATACAGAGAAGCTTTCCTCAAATTTTTGAGGTGAAAAGGGAATCCATTCTTTGGTGAGGTATGTTGCTTGAAAACTTTTTACAACAAACTTGGTAGTTCCTATGTCGAACACATCATTCAAGATTACATTGTAGCTTTGAGGTGGTAGCCATACAATCTTGAATTATTTGTTCAGTGGAGGCCAATTGTAGAACACTGCATTAACATTTTTTATTAGGTGCTACCCTTTAGTTGTGCACTCATTAGTTAGCCTATGTTTTGGGATCCAAGTTGCTATTGGAGACTTAATCTCCATATACAATTATGAGCATTAGTTAAAAGATGCCTCTAATTATTGGGAGCATAAGTACAAGTGGGGTCGTCTTTAACTCATGTAAGAATAAGGATGTACTAGGCATGAGTTGGTGGGACTACGATGCTATGCTCAATGGAATTTGAACTTTGTGTTGAACACTCAAAATTTGTGGAGATACTTCTTCAACCAACATAGGATGTTGGCAAAGAAATGATCAACATACACCACGTGGCAGATTGCACTCTTATAATTTACATTGCATCCAATGCATCCCAAAAATTTCCTCCACACATGGAATTGGCAACTATGCTCGTAAGAATAGGCCCATCCATTGTTGCTTTCTTTTGCCTACCACAAGTGATGGCGGAAGTCTCGTCTGATGGGGTGGGGCCCTTTCCCGCCGTAAAGACCAATAAAAAAAATACATATGAAGAAAGTTATACTCCATGAAAATTGAAAATTTTATAGACACCTAACATTCAATTCTAAGACAAACTCTTGAAAATTCATTTTGATTCTAGCAAGCAAAAGCTACAACGAGTTGGCATTTGGATTCAAGGAAATTTTTTGAAAATTTACTCAAATTTCAAGTGAAATGAATTACTCCAATTTATCTTAATTTACTACTACATGAGAGGAACCCTAACATTTGAGAAATTCATAAGGTTTCTCTACAGGCAAATTCTATGACGTAAGCAATTTTGCATATAAAAAAAAATCTTTTTGGCAAGTCCTTTTAGCTCTAGCAAGTGTAGAGGTTGTAGAGAAGTTGCATATGAAAGTTATAGACACCTTGAAAGGATGTTAAACGGGTGCCTTAATGTGCTCCAACTCTCCATGCTCCGTGCAATCCATTGGAGGTATTTGATCATGCTTTATTGAAAGAATAAAAGTTACTCCTGAGTTTGGTTAGGCACTTCTCCTCTTTTGATTTGTATTAGAACATTTGCTCCTTCAATCTTGATTTTCCCCTCCCTACTCTAGGAAAGTAAGACTTGTTGAAATTTCATAATTCTAGCTTGACCATTTTTGGTCACATGCATTGTGATTGGCAAGAAGGCCATGTAAATAGATGCCACACGTGCCAAATCACATAGGATGCTTTCCAAAGACTTCATTCCTCATATTACATTGTGATAGCATCTTTAAAAGGAGGTCAAAGTGTGCTTAGATAAGTTAGAGAAATTCTAGGAGCTAGAAATATCATGTTTTACATTGTTTTTGGATCTTGAGATCTTGACCCCATATTAGGGTGGATCTAATGACCTATTAGGTAAGATGTCAGGGTTAGGTTATGATAAGTACAAAAATGCTCTAAAATGTTCAGATCCAAGCTTGAAATGTATAAATGTATGATGGGATCTCCCCAAATATCAAGAAAAATCAAGTTTTTCCACTTCTACCATCATTGTCTTTTGGTGGCGAGTTCTAGCTATTGGATGTGAGTGTTCTTATGCATTAATTGCTTGGTTTGGAAGGTACTGAACCTGTTTACAGGTCTAAGAAGCTTGCTAAACTTTACTTTGGTTCATTTGATCAAATCTATGTGCCTAATGTGGAGTTAAATGTCAAATTTGCTAGTTTTGGTAACTAGTCTTGATTCTAGCTCATAGTTTGGATCTAGATCTTTTATTTGTGCATCCTCCATCACTTCTAGGATTGATTGGGATTCATTGTACTGTAAAAATTTGTCATGGTATCAGAGCCTAATCAAAAGTGAGCTTTAGACTTGATTTTCTCAAGCTTAGATCCTAGATTTGAGTAGTATTGGCTTTGCCCTTGCTACTAATTGCTAACTAGTGATTGTACCTTCAAATTTGGTTTCATTTGAGTGATAATAGATCAAAGGGAACTTGTTTTGCTGAGTTATAACTGTAGGAACCGAGATTGACCCATTTCTATTCAACCAAACCAAATTAGAAAGTTCTTATGAGTTGAATCTTGGAGTACATGTCTCCTAGTAGAGATTTTCATAAGAATGCCACCACTCTTTAGAAGTTTGGATCAGTCATTTGAGAGCTTAATTAGGTCGTTCTTAGGCTTCTTAAAGTCCTAAAATACACCTTTTAGGTTCAGATCAAGTGTTTTGATGATTTTTTCATCTAGAAATGCAAAACTAGTGAAAATTGTGTTTCATTCTACTCGGTTTTGGATAGATTTGTGATTGAATATGTCAATGTGATTCAACCTAAATTTAAGAGGCTTTATTTTTAAGACATTTGTGTGTTATAAAGTGCTTTTGGTTCAGTATAGATGGATTCACCCTTCTTGTGAAGTCGAGATCAAGGAGGAGACTAGTTTTGATCAAATCTATAGTAAATTTGGATCTAGTTTGGATCTAGAAGATAGATCAAGCTCAAGATCACCTTAGATCTTGTTGAGAAATCAGATAGTGATTCATCTCAGGTCTCAAAGAGAGTGGGTGTAGAGACCTTAAAGGATTGCCTCTAAGATGAGGATAGGAGAACACAATAGGAGAGACTATGGAGTCAAACCGCCCAACCAATCCTAGATCAAACTTGGATCTAGCCCCCAAGCCATGCCATGTGAAGCAAGAGGAGGTGATCTAACCCAATATGTTGACAGGAGAATCCCTACCTCATTATATAGAGAGTAGAGTCTTGTGCATGAAACCATGCAACCCCCATGCAGGTCAACTATAAATGGATCACATCTCTTTATGCAGTCCTCCTGCCTATATCTATCACATAGTCATGCAATGCTCCAAATGTCTCAATTAGAGTGTCTGGGTCCTCTCAAGGTAATTAATCACAAACATGCTTTGACATGGAATTAAATCACGGTGTGACCATTAATCTTGAGTACTGGAGGGCCGGTCTACCATATTAGGACTATTCCAGGTCCTTAACCGAATATGGCCATAACATTCTTCCCTCCTTAAACTGCTTCTATCCTTAGAAGCTCCTCAAGACAAGAAAGAATTACAAGAATAGTTTCTTTACCTTTCAATATTAACTGAGAAAATCATTATCCTTAGTCTAACTTCCATATCAAACAAGTACTCAAAGATAAACCAATTTCAATCGTTAATCTCTATTATGAAGTACAAACTCTGGTTTGAAAAGTACAGTAAGAGATATATTTCCTCAACTAGGTTACACTCAACACAAGTTAATAACATCACCTTCATGTAAATCACTTACATGAACCACTGAGTGAAATATTCCCTAACTTAGGAGATTAAAGTTAAAGAAAAATAATATTTATGGTCTAAAATTATCCACAGACTCTGGCAGACAATTCATAAAACGCTCCCAAATACAACTATTCTTAGAATCTAAATCTAAGATATGATGATTCATTCAACTAAAATCTTTGAGAAAATCATTAAGATATAGAATGACTAAAACTCAACTCTGAGTATCCCAGATACTCTTTTGAGTTAAATGCTCCTATTCCTAACACCAAATACAAGAAAATAGCATTCATTCATCTTTATAGACTTATCTGTCTTTTATGAAAACTGGAGATCCAATCAAACGAAAACTTGTATTCAAGCATCTGCAGACCATAAATTGTAGTAGAATAGCATCCACTAGACAAATAAGATAATGTTTGTGAGATTCATAGGTTCTCAATTGAAATACTGGAGTAAAGAGATTCAAAACACTGATTTGAATTCTTACTCAATTAACAGACCAAGACTTAATCGTCACACTTAAAAATCTTTAAAATCCTCTGACAACAATTAAGTATCTATCTATGATTTGTCAACCATAAATATTTAGATTCATATGATTCGTCAATCATAATTCACTGGAATCCAAATTCATACTTAATCATTTACAAGATACTAGAGTATATGTCCAACATAACTCAGGAAAAGTAAGAATCATTCCAAAATCTTTCCACTAAGGAAATACTGGATTTAGGGATATTCTTCAAACAAGATTCTTTAACTGAAGTGTAAGATTCAAGTTCTATAAACCACTGGTAATTAAAGACTGAACGCATACCAAAATGACAACCATCTTCAACTACAAAAACTTTAGACTACAATCTAGAATCAAATCTAGATATCCAAGTCCTGCTGAATATCTATTCGATTCGTTATCCAATTGAGCGCTCTAAGATACAATCACTAATGAGCTGAGTCTATTCCTTACCTAAGGAATACTCTATCCCAAGAATACTGTATATCCAATGCACACAATTTTAACTGATGGATTCAAATGATTCACTGATCATGCGTCTTACAAGCAATATAAATCAAAACTATCAGTTCCTGGTGAATCCACATCACACTGATCGTTTTACCAATTAACTTCATCATGGAGTAATCAAATACTCAACTTAATTGCCAATGATTCAGAAATCTCAAATGTCTAGGTGCAGATCTCAATTATACTAGTATGACACCACATTTAGATCCTCATCCAAACCATTTATAAGTTAATCCATAAATCTCCAATCCAAAGATTTGTTAACTCTACAAGTATCTGTCAAAACAATACTTGATCACATGTTTATGTTCACCGACTAGGTTAAGTGCACCAAATAACCCTAGTAACCAAGAATACACAGTAGATTCATACAAGATTAATCGTGCACATATGTGAATAATCTCACTATGACCCAGTACATAAACACATGCATATTCCTCCAGAACCCAAATATGTTACTCACATATCTCACTGAGATCTTGTAACTCAGCTACAAAAGATTTTCTATTTCTCATGAGTAAATAACGTATCCGAGAAATCTTTAGGACGAATAAAATTCCCTCTTAGCAGTCTTCCAATCCCATTTACCTCTACTACATAATTTCTCACACCTGATTAACCCCTCTTTGAACTAAGATTAGGTTGATGTAATATAGAACTCTCAGACTTAAATTCTGATCAAACTTACTTCTATTCCAATCAAAATGGAATTAGTAACTTTTGACCTTTTACTGTACTACTTATAGATAATGATTCAAATTCCAAACTTGTTCCAGATTGTCCACACAATCCCTAGAGAATTCCTCATATTCGAAAAGTTCCCATTAGGCATCTTACTCTGAGTCTATCCGAAATTCCTTTCAGATCCAATCTCATTTCTATACCCTAGCTGGTTCTCTTCCGAAAGTTATGCAACCAACAGATTCCCTAATAGAATTTTATCCCACCACTTCACCCCTCCTTTTAAAGAAATTATAAATTTCCATAAAAGTTAACTGGAAAGATGATATATGAAAATATCTAAATTCTAGAAAAGTTAGTAATAAGTGCTTCCACTAAAGGATTCACCCTATTACACACAGGACTTTTCTTTCAAATATTTTCACTCTGAGTGATAGAAACTACTATTCCATCAAAATCCATTTATGCAAGAGAGATATTCCATGGTTTAAGAAGTTTAACTTTAGAATTTATCTGAATTCCAAGTCTATTCACACAAGTAGTAATTTATATGACATAACAGTCTTTCAGAAGAATAACTTCATGCTGGAAAGAATCATATAAATCAGTCTGATATCCTATATTCGAGAAATTACTAAGAAGTAAAGGATTAATTAAGAAAGAAAGAAATAGATTTGAGGGCCTCTGATTTTGTAAATAATGAGATACCACATTTGGATCTAGATTAAACCTCAAAATTTCTTATCAAAACCTGGGACGAACATCACTAAAAAATTACTCAAGAAAGGCAAAATACATGAAGATGTTGAGAAGCCTCCGAGATATTACAACGGAGACGTCCCGCTTGGCCCGAACATATGGTTTAGTTAGTCAAATAATGTCTTACTATCGAGAGCAACGTTCTTTGCACCGTGACTGACAAGAAATCCCGATTTTGCAAACATCCAAGGGTGGCGAATGTTGCGAGAGTGGTGAAGCGTCATTCCCCACCTTTGGATTTGCTCCAGAACTCCCACCGCACTCGCTCGCGGCGGAGAATATGCTCCTCGGCACAAACGCATCTTAAGGGAAAAATAAGAAAAAGGTCCACCATGGATAGGAACATGGTATTCCCCACCTAATTTGGGCCATTAGCGTGATCTTGACGGGTAATTAAGGTTTTTGAACAGCCCCCTTTTGACAGCGTATTATTTAATAGTATTATTTTTTCTATTTTTTTTATTGTGAAAAAGAAAATGGTCAGTCGTCTTCTCGAAGGATCACGTCTTGGACTTTCTTCTCGGGTTTCGGATTTTCAAACCCACGTTTCTGTTTTATTGGCTCTTTTTTATTTTATTTTTTATTTTATTTTATTTTTATTTTATTTCTTTTGTTTTTGCTTTCTGTTTTCTTCTTTCTACGATCCTCCTTGTTTTCGTGCCTCTTCTTCTTTCTTTCTTTATTTTCTCCTCCTTTTTTGCTCTTCTCTCTTCTTCCTTCGCCTGTCTCTGCCTGAGGCCCCGCCATCGCCAGGGCCCCCTCCTCCTCCTCCCCTCCCTTCTTCCTAATCTATCATCAGTCATCATCCTTTTGCTTAATTGCTCTTGTCTCTACTGTCGCCATCTCCCGCCGTTGTCACGTATCTGTGATGCTTTCTTTGCTTAAACTTCCGTTTTTGGATCTGTTGTGTTGTTTTTGCGGTCAGTAGATTGGTTGCTTTAGCCTTTGATGCTGTGGCAGCTTGTTGGTGTTTGTAATCAATGTGTAGTGTTTGTTTGTTGTTAATCTATTATGAACAGATCGCTTGGTTATCTGCTCTTCCCTCTGCTCTCTCTCTTTCCCGCTTTTGTGATAGCTATATTGTGCTTCTTTGCTTGAATCCCCTCTGAACTTCTTTGTTTTGGATCTGCAATGGGCTTTGTGCTGCTGTCAAGCGATTGCTTGCTTTGATGCAGTGACAGCTTATTTGGTGTGTAGCATTTTTTTGTATGTCATTTCTTTTGGTGGCAGGGAGGGCGGAGCTTACTGCAGCTCTTGCACTAAGTGATCGCTTCTGTGACCGATTTAGCTGGCTCGGATTGACGAATGCTTGACTGCTGGATTAAAAGGCTCCTTGTAGTCAACATTCGGGAGTCCTGTCGTGTCGATAATTTGTTTGTTATGTAGGCTGTACGAGCATGTGTTATGTGAGGCGTGATTTGTTAAACAATTCCTGTGTTTGACAGACCTGGTTTTAACTTATTGCCATTTGGTAGCTGTTCTTTGAACTTGTTCTGTCGCATTGCAACCCACCTATTTAATCTACCGTCTGTTAGGACAATAAGTTGGTTTCATTTTTTTGTTTGTGATTTGTCAAAGAGGTATACTTTGCACTTGGCTTACGCTCAAAGGAGCTCACCCGCAAGGGTAATAAAATCTGGGAAATGCGTAATGAATCAAGTTTTTTGTGTAAAAAGTCTCGGGGAAACGTTTAATCGCATTAGCTGTAAAAATCACAAACAATATTTTGTGGGGGAGGATGCAATTCCCGCAACGCCCTGCATTTTTTCAAAATCAACCACAAAGGACAAAGCGGATGTAATTAAAGGACCTAACTCTGACGAGGTCAGGAAGTAGGAGCAAGATTGTGAAGATTCAACTAGGAGGGATCTAAAACACCAGTCACATTAGACATGTTTGAAAATAGAGTGATTACCGCAGTTTTTCACAGGGTTCTAGCTGTTTGCCATAGGTTTTAGAATCCTTGGTAACCTTTGACTTCCAACTATCTACACGTCTATCCATACTGTTATCAACGTGGTTTTAGAGATTTTGTGTCTTGAGTTTGCAATGTATAATGTTCGTCCTTGTTTAGTGGGGAGTAGGAGTGTTGCATTTTATTAACTACTTCTTGCAAAGCTAAAAATCAACACCTTTTTTGTTCAGATCGTTTGGAACGCTGCTTTAGGGAATGAGGTGATAATGAAATTGTTGTTGATTGGCGAAGTTCATTATTTCCCCAGAGGTGTAAGTAGGAACTGAAGAACCAGTATCTACGGACCATCTATATTTCCCGACTGAAGTTTCACGGTATCGACTTTAATTATAGAGAGACATACACTGAATCTCAGGAGAGCTTCGCTCCTAATCTTGCAGCAAGGACTAGCGGTACCTGGCAAGCTAGATGAAATAGTCGAGCTGGGGCTTGGAAGGCTAACATTTTAGAGTTTGTATCTCGGCAGACGTATGGAGGGTCTTGGAGTTGGTTGCGATGCTCTTATGGATCGCCTGCAATCCGAGCTATCTGGAGCAAACTTTGCTAGAAAGACATCGACTACATTTGGCAGCTCTGCCCAAGACAATGTGAGTGCTGCTAGCCATCGACCCCTTATTCCACCGTCACAGTACAATGTCTCTCGGTATGTGGGGTACCCTTCCCCTCCCAATCCATTCTCCGTTAAAAGAGAGGCTTCACCAACAATTTCTGATTCATCCTTGCGAACTGTTGGATCATACACAAAAGAAGTAACTATGCACGAAGCAGCCACATCCCCAGGGCCAAGTGTTACAGGTCCTCCTCCGCGAATTCCAAGTCCAGCAAACAGTTTCAGCACAGATGTTACTCGAATGCCCGATGTTCCGCCACGCTCTAGAGGCCATCGCCGTGCTCAGTCAGAAATTGATTTCAGAGTGCCCAATGAGGCATCATTTGAGGCAGATCATGGATCGCATAGCCCGGAAGTAGCCACCATATCGGATGATGTTGGTGGAGACTTATTTAATATGTATATAGATATGGAAAAAATCAATACGTACAAACAATCTGCAAACAATTTGCCAATTGCTAGTTCTCGTCCTGAGAGCAGATCTATCCCTTATCCGTCTTCGCATCATGTACGAAGCATATCCGTAGATGAGGTACTTGGACAGCTCAATAAAGAGAAAGGGTCATCCTTGGCAGGAGGAAATAACCCCTCCACTGAGGGGCGAGTGCGGCACCACCATAGTAACTCCATGGATGGCTCCACTTCTTTCAAACACGATATATTATTAGCTGATTTGGAAGGATCAGAATCAAAGAAAACTCTTGCAGCCAACAAACTCGCTGAGCTTGCTCTTCTGGATCCCAAAAAAGCTAAGAGGTTTGCTCTTCTTCCCTTTCAATTTCTTTTGTGATTTGTTAACCTCTCTTTCCACTTGCAGGACAATGCTAGTGTTTTCCCTTATTAAGACTGGCCTCTGTGAGGGCGCTTCCCAACCAGGTTGGCTGATGGGTTTATTCTGTATAGAAAGGATTCCTTTCCCGTCGCTTCTAGCATCATTCCTGCATGTCTCCAAACAGACACCACAAAATTTTGAGCACCTGAAGTCAAATTCCAACGTATTTGCAGTACATGAGTGTGAAGTTTAAATGTGGTTTGGCTAGTAATTCTGGTTTTCATTGATAAAGTAGACGTGGTGAAAGCTTACTCCGTCTGGCTCGGGTCTAAAAATTGCTGTGCATACTCAGGCCACAATTAGCCCCAACTTGCACCTGATCCCACTCCTTCCATAACTGCAACTTTGCTGATTTATTGCTTCCATTGATATGCTGTCCAAGGAGGAAGGAGAGCAACAATTACCATGCACAAGCCAAAAGTCCACTTAGGAATAAAAAAGAGCGACCTTAGTGAATGTAATTTACATATTAGGCCACAGCATGTATGCTGAGATGCAAGTGACGTTAATATTCTTAGAAATTGTTGGTTGATATTCTTGGAAATTGTTATCTAAAGTTGTTTCAAAGTCTCCAATCTCACATCGTGTGCTGCATTGCATTGAAATATTGTCTTTGAAAGAATATTGGCCAATCGTCAGTCTGCTGCTCGTTCTAAGGAGCGCAAAACACGGTATATATCAGAGCTAGAGCGGAGAGTGCAGATGCTTCAGACTGAGGCAACAGCTTTGTCAGCCCAATTAACAATGCTGCAGGTCTGTTCGTGCAATTGTTCAGCTAGATCCAAGATTGCAGTTTATGGCTAACGAGTTGTATTCCCAGCTGGTTGATTTTTTAGATATTTAGGATTTGGAGTTTAATTGCCCCTATTGTCGAAAGAGTCTCACCATCAGTTGCTTCTTTTACCTTTATGAAGTAATTAATATGGAGATTAGTGTAGTAAGCGCTTTGGTTCTAACTCAATTCAAATCCTCTAATCTTCATGTCTCTTGTTGAACTTGTCTTCTTGTTACCTTTCTAAGGTATGGTTTGGAAATTTTTCTATTCAGAGAGATACAACTGGGTTGACAACAGAGAACAATGGGCTAAAATTGAGATTGCAATCAATGGAACAGCAAGCACAGCTACGAGATGGTAACACATTGCCGAAAGCTTTTTCATGAGTTATGTATTTAGAAAGGTTTATAGACACAGATTTTGCAAGCTTGAGGTAGGTTCTGCGTGTATTCTAATCAATTGTGGAATGACTAGGGGGTTGCTTCAAGAAAGCTATCAACTTGGCTTAGGGCATACATAAACATAGCATGAGCTCCAAGAGGCTCTGCTCCCTACAACCTTGCCCTTGGTTGAATCAACGAGATTATATTCACCAGTTGTATATAATCAGGGACTGCAGTTCCAACTAAATAATTGACTCTGAATAATCTTCGAGGGTTCAGAATAATCTATGAGTTCCCAAATGTGCGCTCATACTTTTTTCCTCTGAGCAAACACGTTGCTTGTAATGTGTGCAACATATAGAGGAGTTGCACACTAAATAGTTGACTTGAATGCTGAGTTCTGCATAGATCTGTAGAATAGCAGCGAGTAGAAATGGGGAAAATGTGAGAACAGTATGTCTGACTAGATCATAATTCTCACCAGGCCCAGCAGTTGACAAACCAACATGAAAGATGCACATGCCTTGTTAGTGATAGGCTTATGGAGATAGTAACATAATTGGCCTCTGTAGACTGTGGAAAGGATCCTAGCATCGAGGAGCCAGTTTTGGTGTCTAAGGGAGACCCTAACAACCTTGCCACCCAAGTTAAACACACCACACTAAAATCTACGTATTTGTGTGCTTGTTTACTATAGTCCTATAGTGCTATTGTATGATGTATCCTCTATATGACCTATGCCGGAACAACCACACATCACAAGCATTTGATAGGAATCATGCTAGTTTCAGTATGTGTCATCGGCAAACTAGGTAATGTTGAAGAGTACCCATGTGCCTAAAATGAAGGGGAGACACTGTTGCCGCTGCTCACTGAACTATCATAGCTGTATTGTGCTAAATAAAGATGTTGAGTCAAGTTTTGGGCAGATGGAAAATTAAACTGTTGCATATATTATTCTAGAATGGGGTTATGGACCTTTGCCTGCGACTATTTACCTTTGAATGATATAAGCAATACCCAATGCGTGGATCTGCAGTGCTCATTAATGGTGTCTAGGTTCCAGAACTTTGATGCAAATCTGGTGTCCTCGGTAATTTATGTAGCTGTAAGATGTTGGGTAACCATAATTGTGCTTTGCTCTGTCGTGATGGCAGTGCGTAAAAGAATAAGGTGTACCTGTGTAGAATGACCAAATGATTATCATACCTTCTCTGAGTCTTGGGGAGTCCCATACAAAATCCAAGGAATACCTATCGCTGATGAGGATAGGCCAATGTCATAAGAGTACTTGATTTTGGCCTAAAGGTACATGTACGAGAACTAAAAGCCACCCTTTGTTCATCGTAGGTCAGTAAAAGTAAGATTCTCAGTGACTGACCAGTGTTTAGAAACCATTGAACATGTATGGGAGAGGAATGGCCATCTACCAAAGGCTGGGCACCTGCGTTGAGTAGATTCACAAACCTAGTTGAAGTTGGATAAGTAGATTGGCACTATAAAGTCTAACAACTTGGTATCAAAGTGGCAAATGCAAAGAATTTGGATATAGTGTCAGCTCAAAATCAAAGTCGTGTAGGCATCTTGGTGATCTATTTACTCTCGATATCTTATCTACTCTGAAGTTCATTTAGAATGAATATTGTCTGGTGATCATGTCATCTCTTCATCGGTTTGTGAACTTGAAAGAGAACACATTATCTAAAATTTCATGATATATTAAGGACAAAGATGAGAAACATTCACTCTTGGTTGTGAAGAGAATTATGTAAGATCTATCCTTAGGAGGTTTTGTATAGATAGTTGTTGTGATCTATCTGATAACTAACCTATATCAGTCTCATTGGCAAGCATAAGGAAGGATTTGTCAAGTGGTAAGTATAGTGTGCAATATGGGATCGATCCTCTGGGAAGAAAGGTGATTTAAAAGTTGAAGTTCCGTAATTATGATAGGAAAATGGAAGTTGTCATAGATTGCCTCTACCAAAGGCTAAACTATGTCCCATCGCAGGATTTTCAACTCTAAATAATCTTAGAAAAGCAGTAGGTGGTTTAGATTCATGTAAATCCTAATCTAGGTTGTTTAATGGTGCCATACCCTTCATAGCTGTTGGACTCTTTGAGTTCCAAGGCTTAGTGTAACGGAAATCTTCCTTTGTTGGCCTAAAGCCTTTGGATGGTGTAGCAAGAGGGATTGAAAAGATGAGAGTGACTAGAAGTGAAAGTACATAGAAACCGGTCTTCTTATAAGCTACTCCACTTCTTGGTTGATTCGATTCCTTCTTAGCTTGATGGGAATTGCAAAAGCCTGCACCTAACACGTAGCATCCCTATGGCAAGGTTCCAAGTTAAAACTAGATTTACCAGATTTGATGAGGGCTAAATCATTAACGGATGATACTACACATGGCTAACACAAGGCATCATACATGCATGATAGAGTAACAAGCAATATGATGAAAGAGAATATCATAAACATCATGCACATACCTCACAACTCTCTCTTAGTTGATGAAATCTTTTGCTTTTTAAAATAGTCTAATCATATTTTAGCAAGCAAGAGTCATCACTGTCCAGAAGGATGTCTTGCATAAATAGCCTGCTGAAAGTTGCAATATGGGTTCATTTTTTGGACCACTGACATCAAAGAAAAATTCATCTGAACTGCTGTTATTGATGTGCAATTCATTGAACTCTTTTCCAGCTTTGAATGAAGCTTTAAAGGATGAAGTCCGGAGGCTAAGGCTGGCAACCGGACAGCTTGCTAATAGCACAGTCATGGGGAATCAGCAGCTTTCACAATTCTTACCGTATACACAACCATCAAATATGTTGATGACACAACAGCTGCAACAGTACCAGCAAACTCAGGTATTTCTCAACAATCAGCAATGCACATCTCAACAGCAGGTTCGGATGGACTTTCTTCAGCATAATGCTTTTGGATCTCTTCAAGGACTTGATGGTGGACTAGCAGGGTCAGGTAGTAAGTCAGAAGTCTCTACAGCGACCCTAAGCCAAGGAAGCAACAGTTCATTCTGAAATGCATCACAAAGCTAAGATTCAAGTTTAAAGGCTACTTACCTTAATTACAGGTTTTTTTCCTTTCACTTCAATCTTGCATTCTGCATCTAGGACTGACCAGACTACCATAATTCTGAGATGTGGCCTACTCTAGATGCTGATTATGCGTGCATTCTTTAAATGCAAAATTCCGCCATTGTTTCTTATGTAAATATCAACTTAATTTATAGCGTAAGCACTGATGTGTTGTAATTTGGAGTTACCAAATAATTGAATTCTCAGATGAGCTAGCTTTCTGCTGAGATTTTATTTTGAAATTTACCATATAGACTCTTGTGCCTATTTATTTTTTAAGCATTCTTGATGCAACTTCAAAAGAATCAATTCTCCAATTGGCTATTTGTAGCAACATGGCTGAAAGCAAGTTTTCTTTTACACAGCGGCCAGAATCGTAGTCAAGTATTCTAGTGGCCGTGTTTTTTATGTCATTATGTGTGGGGTGGTTTCTATACTATTCAGACTTGGACCTGAACTTTATTTATGTATTATGCTTTCAACGTAAATTACAGCTTGATAATTCTAACATCAACAGTAAGTCTTAGGTTGAACATTCTCTTTGCTCTAGAAACCATTGTGTTCTGCTTTGTCGTGTTGCACCTGGTTGACATGTTTTGACATTATCTTTATTTTTGTGAGATATGTTTTATTTTGAATGATAAGAAGTGACATGGTTATTTATGTTGAACTAGTTAACATGTTTGATATCTTGTTATCCTTTAATTATCAGATTTGTTGTCAACAGGAGTGGTCCTGACTCCTTAGTGATTGAATATTGGAGTCCCTATTGGATTTGAAGCTCCTGGATCCGTAACACGAAGAAAACTGTATACATTTGTCAGTATAGAATCTAAGCTTGTGGTTCCTGTGATCTATGGCTGTAAGTGTGATGACCTTGTAAGGCCGAGCTGAAGTCGCTAAAATTCTGCTGTTAATAAATGCAGAACTGGACTCTAAAAGGGTTTCAAATTTGATTTGTTTATTTGGAGGTTCTTATTTCAACAATACGTAAGCTCAGCACGATCACTATAAAATCCAAAAGCTGATTGGTCCTTTTTTTGTGTCAAAAATTCAGCTACTCAAGCGAATTAGAAATATGAAATACTTCGTTGCATTTTATCAGAATATCGCAACAATCATTGGGGCCAACAAAAATATTGAGATATCGCTATTTTGTAGAGCTTCGTTTATCGGTGAATTGAAATTCAGTACCTTCATTTTCATAATGTTAACTTGCATCCTACATTTTTAGCACAAGTTCTAGGAAGTTCGCTATAAATTTGAAGACTGGCATCTTGCTTGATGGAAAAATGCAGAAAAATTTCATGATGCTTGAAATTTTTTGCAAGAAATATTGTCATAAAAGACCAAACTCTAAATTATAGTTCTTGCACGAGTTTAATCTAGGTCAGCGTTCCACTGCAAAACGATTTGGAATGCATGTTTTGGATTATTAGCAATTGTTGCGATTAGATTGCCAATATTATACATGCACACATACATATCATAGATCCAGCGGTACCAGGATCTGCGGATCCCGGTACCGCGGATCCATACTGATCCACAGGACCACAATATATATTATTTTTAATATATAATATTTTTTAATATTATATATATATATATATATATATATATATATATATATATATATTTTAACCTAAATCCCCCCCCTCGCTTCATCTCTCTCCTTGCCCTATTGTCCGCGCCCTCCCTACTGTCCGCGCCCTCTCTGTTGTATGCCCATCGCCCTACTGTTTGCGCCCTTCCGGTTGTCTTCGCATTGCACTGATCGTGTCCGCCCCTGCTATTGCAATTTCGGCCTTTGTTCTGGTTTTTTCAAGCTTTTCGACTCCTATCGCACCCACAGATATCTCTGCCTTCTTTTCCCAGTCCCTTCTACAGAGATGGTGCATTCCAACCTTGCCGATCTGTGGGACGAGGTGGATATTGTCAAGCGAGTTCTCGACAAGTCCAACAAGTCCGATGCAAAGATTGTGCGTTGTCGATATTGCCTGGCCGAGTTCGTTGCCACCTTCACTCGCCTTAAAGGCCACCTACTCGGCGCACGTGCCAGAGATGGTGCACACTGAATGCTGCCCCCTGTGTCAGCATGTCCGTTCCCGTCAGGCAGCGACTTTTGGATACCTACGGGCCACGTCTTGTGACGGAGGAGAACACCATTTCGGAGGGTGTTCTTCGGTTTTGCACCGCTCCTTACGTGGTTGACCCCAATTTGTTGCCTGCTTGGTTGGCACGCACGAGGAGAGGGAGTGCATTCTCGTCCAGTCCCTTTGCGCCTCGTCCCCCTCAGACAGTTCCACCTCACGCGCCCCCATCTGCACCCATTCTGGTGGATTCCGTCCTATCGCGTCCGCCAGTTGCCACTGTGGTTCCACCACCGCCTACTGTTGCTCGCACTCCCTCAGTTTACGACTTTCTCATGGACTCTCCGCCTCCCGAGCAGGAGCAGGCCCCGGATGCCAGTGACGAGGCCTTCTAGGATGTTGAGGAGATCCCTTCCTCCCTCCCTTCACATCCGAATGACCTCCCTACCCAGCAATTTTTGTATCCCATGCCAGATGTCCACCCTCTACCAGTGTACTCCACTTACGCTGCTGCACCCATCCCGGCCAGTGCATCCCACTCTCCCCATTCCACGTCTACAACTGATGCATCCACTAGGGCCTAGCCTGTCACGTCATCATCCATTCTCGTCACGTTCGGTGCACTGTGCTGGAGGTCCGCTAACCGTCGCCCAGCTGGGAGAGTTCTTAGGCAGCAGAGCATTCCCGGCGCACATCAGCCGCACATGGATAGAGAGGCCACACAGGCCGTGGCTAGTCTGATTTATGAGCTGAACCTTCCATTTGCCATCACCGACTCTGAGCCCTTCAGAAGGGCCTTCCGCCTTGCACAGTTGGTCAGTCCTAGCTGGAGAGTCCCTTGTTCAAAGGTTGTCCGCACACACATGTTGAGGGATAGGGTTGAGTCATTGTCTAGAGAGATGGAGCCTCTATGTCGCCACTGGGCCACTTACGGTTGCAGCATCATGTCCGATGGCTGGACTGATGTCAGGAGGAGGCCGATCCTCGACATAGTGGTCTCCAGCTGCATGGGCACACAGTTTTTGAGGGCAGTGGATTGCAGCGGGGGGGGGAGAGTCATATCTGCAGAGTTCATGTTTGATGTCATCAGGTCTTCCATCCTGTCCATAGGCCCCCACAGCATGTCGTCACGGTGGTGACGGACAATGCCACGAACTGCATTCAAATGGGTGTATTGTTAGAGGCCGAGTTCCCTCACATTGTTCATACCCCCTGTGCCGCGCACGGCATAGACCTTTTGATGGGGGACATAGGTGCACTTCCCTGGGTTAGAGCCATCGTCCGTGAGGCCCTCTTCTTGGTGACTTTTGTCACCAGGAAGAGGCGTATTTTTGCCATGTTTCGGGTGTTCAGCCATCTGGACCTCTGTAAGCCAGCCCCCACATGCTTTGCATTCGACTTGGTGGTCATCGACCGTTTGATCAGGTGCAGGGCACAGCTTCTACAGATGGTTGCCAGTGATCTTTGGTGTGCCAGTACGTTTCAGCACAATGAGGATGGAGAGCACTTTTCTTCCACAGTGAGGGGAGACCAGTTTTGGAGGGATGCACAGACATTGTCAGGACTACTTCGACCACTCTACATTGTGCTCCGCATGGCTGACAACGAGGGGTCGACACTTGGACTGGTATATGAGCTCATGGACCGGATTGGATAGTTCCTGCAGCTGCCCATCTTGTAGCCAGAGAGGTAAGCAATATAGTAATGTAATTGGCCTTTATCTTTTCAGTACTTACTAGTTTGTTTTTTTGTCAATGTTAAGTTTTTTCGTAATGCCCTAAATCACATGCCTCTCACCTGTAGGATGACCGAGCTGAAGTTCATCTGGGAGACGCGGTGGAACTATTTCCACAGGAGTATCCACAACGTTGCACACATACTGCATCCCCTCTTTCTCTCTCCGACACAGATCGCAGACAGGGAGCTCGAGGCCGATTGGCTTCAGTACATTCACAGAGTGGGTCCACACATAGGTTTGGATCCTATCATACTCATGGAGGAGCTCGTTGCATTTCGTTTTGGCATGGGCACATTCGGCCACCCGGCTGCTCCGGATTCAGAGAGGAGGCGGCTACCCATTATTTGGTGGACTATCCATTGTCTTGCACTACATGTCATTTCTTAGGTGTGTTTTCTAGATTTTGATATTTTTTGTTATAATTATTTTATCAATGAGTGGTTTGGTGCCACCTAGAGTAGATAATAGGTTAGATGGTTTTGATATCTCAATCATTATGATGATGTTTGAATTCAGCATAGGCATGTGGCAATTTAGATATGTCTTGTTGAAGATTAGTTCACTATTGTCATTGCACTAGATTTGTAGAATGACATTGCTAAATGGACCTTTGCATTATCATACTTTGTTGAAGTTTTTTTTATAGCTTTTGGAAGCTATTCACTTTGCCTAGATGATAAATACTTTCACTAAAGAGCTTGTAAATGCTAGTTTGAAAATATTTCAACACTTGATTTTTGTCTTGTGTATTATTTTAATATGCTTGTGTTATTATTGCAATGTGTACAATACTCTCCTTCATGATGGTATCATCTCAATTAACCCTAAGAAATTTTCTTGTACTTTTGAGTAGTATAACACTAGCAATTCATTGCCCTAGAGACATTGCCGCCAACCTAGAAGAAAATGTGAAAATCAGTGGAAAAGCCCTCAATTGATTCAATTGCAATCAACAAAGCATTCAATTGCACTTAATCACATTCTATAAGTGACTAGCACTTGAAAATGAGCTAGAATGCATCTAAATTGGCAAGAGCTTCTACAATACTTCAACAACCTGATTTGTACAACCTGTCACATGTGCGAAAAGTGCAATAGGCTCCTCAAGTTCATATAGTCTCAAAAAATCTAAAGATTATGCAAAGATAAAAAAGCAGATTTCCTAGAACTCAAAGATCATCAAAATCACATTAAAGGATGACAGAGGCTCGGATTACAACATAGGATTCTTTCAAGAATTGACCTAAATTAGGGTATCCAATGCTTTTGATAAGCTTGATCCATTTGACATGGATTCTATTAATTGAAATGACTAATATTGTCAAAAAGCTCTATTTTCTAGGAACTTGATTTTTAGCTTGATATTTTGGGGAATCATTAACAAGAAATGATTTTGATCTTTTCTAATTATCATCTATATATATACAAGAGATTGAGACCCTTGGTTATCTGTAATGATGCCAAATGTCAAGAAGCTATGGACTACTTTTAGCATTTTTAACACTCCTTAAATCTAGCTAGATTCTAGCATGGATTTATTATAACTCCAAGGAGTATAGCATGTGCATTTGTAAATGTTCTATCCACTTTGTCTCTTGCAAAATCTGAATCCGAGAAGCCACCTTTGATCTGCGCATATCCTTTTTGCACATAGTCAAGCCTTGAGCTTGTCAATTGATCCATCTTTATTGTATTTGATTCTAAAGACCATTAATAACCTATTGCTTTCTTGTTAGATGGAAAATCTACCAATTTTCGTATACAAATCTATGTTTATTAAACCACTACCATCCACACCACATAAAATAATAGACCCATAGATAATAATAGCAACTAAGTTAATGATATGTCCTCTACGTGTGTCAGACAAATCATCACACACATGCACCCATATTTTATCCATTTATCCTTTGCAACTCCATCGTAAGCATATTCTTTCTCTCTCACAACTCTTTCACCCTAATAGCCTCATGAGAAAAGGATCTAATTGAACCACCTATTTCTCTTGTAGCTCTTAGCATATCTTAAAAGTATTCGCTACTAACTATAGTGAAAGGAATCTTATTTGTTCAAAGAATATTCCTACAAAACAATGCAGAATTTGTTTCTCTTCTCTAAGGCCCATGCCGCCGTCAAGTCACCACTATCTATAGGTTGACCTCTCTTGCATGTAGTCCCTATAGAAGCATCCATGGATGAACTGCATGCCGTCTCATCACCTTGATCCTCATTATTGTTGACATCTAGATACTTCAATCTCAATTCCTTACACAACATTGATGGGTGCTTTCTCACATTTATCCACTCCACGTCCCACTATTCCAAGATTTACTTCAATCTATTCAATGCTTTCTTAAATCGCCTTTTGGTTATGCTTTTAATACCTTCCAAATACTTCGTGAGTGAATCGCCCCTTGCCATTTTGATATTTGCTTGCTTTCATTTGAGTAGCAGCCTATTATGCACACTTTTTCCTTTTTATGTTGATTACATTATGTCCCATACTTCCTTAGGAGTCATGGCATCTTGCATATGTGATGTAGGATCTCACCCAATGAGGACAAATGGTCACAAAATGTCTCTTCTACTTTCCTTAATGATATACTCTAGTAGCCTCCATATCCATCAGCTCAATTCTAACTTATTTGCAACTAGTGCTCTTTGTTCCCCACTCACAACGCTCCACAATGATCACTCTTCCAAATCCATGCACATTTTCCATTTCCATAAGGAGTCATTTGGATCTTCCGTAGACCCTAAATCCTAGCCTGAATCATGTTTACGAGTCATCTTGTCATCATGACTTCGATTATGTTTGTGAATTCTCCTATCATCGTGTCTTTGATTATGTTTGAAAGTCCTCCTGTCATCGTGTCTTCAATTATTTGGACAAAGCATTTGTGAACTTTGGCCAAAGAGTTGTTGAATTATATTTGTTGTTTCCGTAGGCTCATTGTATTCCATTATGTTGATGAGGCTCACATATAGTGGGGGCCTTGAACTTTGAAGATCATGCACTTAATTACTCGTCAAAAATCACAAACAACGAGTCATAGAGCAAAATGTAAGAAAACAATGGAAAGCAAAAGGTGAGAGAAGTTACATGTGTAGTTTGTTATATCAATTCCCAAAAAGGTACACATGCCAATGCAACTATTTCAAACCCTCGTAGCTGTAGAAGGTGTGCTTTCATTCAAAGTCACCCACCTAAGCATGTATTCCTCCAATACTTGCAAGTAGAGTTGCTCATTCCAGAACAAAATGCGTTCAGGAATGCATTCTAGAATGGATGAAGGCCATCATCAAAATGATACACTATAGCCTCCAAACAAAGCACAAAGAAAAATGGTGGAAAAAAGCTTCAAGAGAGTGTTTTACATGCAAATCTCCACCACCTCAATTTTTCCACCTCCATTGTGCTACAATCACCTTCCATAGATCGCTACCTTGACATAGAGTGCTCACACATGCACTTTGGCATCCTATTGCATGCTCTGTTCACAGCCTCCAAAACGTCAATAGAAAGTGCGGCAAAAAGCGGGCTTCTTTGGGTGAAAGCAAATTTTTTTTCAAGGTTTTTCACGTGTGGAATAGTACATATAGTATGACACCTATAAACTGAAAACAAAGTACAAATGACTGATCTTGCTTGGATCCAAAAAACAATAGGTACATAGAGTAGAAACTCGAGTCTTGCCAATGAGCTTTCAAAAAAAATCTAAGCGTTCACTATGGAGACTCTCCTACATACAAAAGCCTCTTCCTTAGTAAAGTTAGGTGAATTTCTAGCATGTAATAAGGAAGTTATCTTGGCTTTTTTGCCCTAATTTGCCAACCTAGCCTCATTCTTAGAGTCATGCCAAGTAGGTGGCTAATAGGTCAAATTTCCTCCTTAAATTTAGGTTCTAGATCCTATAAAGTAGGAATCACTACCAAATTGGCTTGACCCACTTTTTAGACTTGATCTACCTTATCCTAGTGTGTATTCCCATGTGGCTCCATGGCTTCACACGTGTGGGACCCACCTATGTACATTTTACATGGTTTTGATCAAGTTAGATTTGCCAATTTTTGGCAATTTCTCACAATGATTGTTGATCCTCATTGTCAAAAGTAATAACCCTATAGTACTCAATTGAGATGAGGAATAGTGAAAAATCAGAGAAATCATTTACATTTAGGTGAAAAATTTTTGTACATTCCCCGATTGATCAAAATTATGTCAAATGTAGGCCAGTGTCAGTTTTGTTGAACCACTTTTTTAAATTCAAAGTGTTTTTTAGGTAGGAAAAAATTAAACTTCTCTCTCGTCATGCTAGACCTGAATAGCTTATTAGAAAATATGTTGACTGCTTAAGATCCCTTGAGGCTTATTTTAACCCAATTGCAAATGACATCGACAATGTTGGAAGTACATTTGGCTCGCCCATTCCATTGAACTATTGTCTCACCAATTCCTGCCAACCTAATCTGAATACAATGGAGTGGGCCAACTATGAGCTCACCAACGCAATTCAATACGTTAATGACAAAGCCTTGGCAATGCCTGGTTTTGTCATTTTACTGGATTGAGCCGATTCCTCCCTATCAAGCTATTACCTAAGAAAATGGGCCAATGGGGGGCTAGGCCCACTGACCCATTCTATTGTGTTCATGACAAGACCTTGCATATTGTACAGCAAAATGCAAAATGGGCACTTTCTTGAAATGACACATCTATTAACTTGAATATTTCAGGTTACAATTTCTCATGTAAAGCACATGTAAAGCCTATACATTTTTGACAAAAGGGCTGGTCAATTCATTGCATCAATGATTTGGTCTAATTTATTATACAACATTATGTTATTACGTGGAGAAAGGACTTGTTCTTGAATGTACTTATTCAAGAACTCGAATATTTGCATTCCATTATGTAGAGTGAAACCCATGTGAAAGCCTTTACATTTTGAGTAGAAGGACTACTTGTTTCTTTTCCTTAAGGACAAGGTCTTACCTATTATATTACATTTTGGATGTTATGCATGGAAAATGGACCCCTTTAACTAATTATTAATTCATGGACTTACCCATTGATGAAGTTGAATATTCAAATTCTATTATGTTGGGTAAAGCGCATTTAACCTTTGAATAATTGGCATATATTGTATGCCATTAACCTGTGGTGGCCATATGGTCTGTACGACATGGACACACAATGCACACCAACGTATTCCTCTTGCACTTGACAAATGTTCAATGGAAAATGGACGATCACCTCTCGACCATGGATGCATGGGGTCAATGGCCCTTATTGTAAGGTGAAATTCTATGTCTAGTTTTTGTGAAGGCTTTACACATCCTTCACCTAGTGAAATTTCTAGTAGATTGTTTTTCATTTTACATAGCCTTCTTCACAAAAGGCTACATAAATTGCACAATCTGATCATTTCACGTAGGGCTTTATTGAAATTTTAAGCCAGTCATGCCCTTCAATTGTCAATTTAAAGTATTTGACGGGCATTTGCAATTTTGGGCCATCAACACGAAAGTGCAAAATTCTTTTAAAACTATCACTTTCATGAGCTACAATTGATTTTGGATCCGATCAGTTAAGTAAGGTATTTGTATAAGTTATGATTAGTACATGATACATCTTTGAAACTTGAAAGTTGACTCTTTGTAAGTGCCAATACTTAAAATTTGATATGAGAAATGAAAACAACTACAATCTTATACATTCTTTAGTTGGAATTCAATATTAAAATCTTTAAAATAAACTTTGCATGAAAATTCATACTTGTTAGATTTGAAGGGCAAGTTCTATGTATGATGTCACATGAAGACTATGAATATTGTGAAAACTGTCACGGAAATAAAACACAAAGAGCAACCCTCATAGACAATAGATTTCAACATTGTGTGGTGGAGGGGGCCCGCTGCAAGACCCTTCCCCCACCCCCCAAAAGATTTAGTAGAATCTGTTAGAATGAGCCACACCTACAAATTTTCCCAGCATAAAGAAAATATTCTTTGGATTTATAGGACCCCTTCAATGGCATAAAAAATACGTTTGAGCATAAGAACTTTACAAATTTGTAAGGGCCAATTATTATAAATATTGAAAGGTGTGCTCATCTCAATTGCATTACTATAAAATGTGAGGCAATTTTTTTTGTCTAAAATAATAAGTTGTTTTTTTTATTTTTGGCATTTTCCATCAGTGCTTTACGCAATGGAAGGTCCCCGTCCTTGGGCATCCCCCCCTTTCGAGGTGCCCTTGGTCACCTCAAATTGGGGTAGGCCCTTGGAAGGGAGTCTTTCCCTATACGTAAAGCATTGATGGAAAAATCTCTTTGTACCTACAAGACCTCTTAAATGACATAATCATCACCTTTTAAAAGTTAGATTTGAGCAAAAGAACTTTACAAATTTGTTAAGCGTTTATTATAAATGAAAGGTGAACTCACCTTAGAGTTTTTCAAAATAGCATCATTTACTATAAATAAAAAGCACTTTTGTTCAAACCTTTTTAAAATAATGAGATTTTCTATATTTGGCATTTTTCCATTGGTGCTTTGCCTAGGGGAAGGCCCCCTTCCCCCCTTTTGAGGTGTTGTCCCTGGGCACCTCAAATTGGATAGGCCCTTGGATGGGGGCCTTCCCCTATGTTTTTGTATTTACAAGTCATCAATTCCAAGAAACAGATATGAGTATTAGTGCCTTACACATTTGTAAGGCCCAAGTTTTTTTTTTTGGCATTGCCTTGCAAAGGCAACACTGTGTTCAAGTTGGTCAATGGAGTTTATGCAAAATTCAATATTTAAGTCAATGTCTTAGATGATAAGTGTATGTGCGCAGAATAAGGGTTGCCACATCATTGCTAAGAACTTTATTGCAAGAACTCTATTTTTTAGAGTAAATAACAAAAATCTCATGCATATGTCCTTGTTTTTTTCTTGCATGCATGCCTATGAACATTAATCAAATAAAAACTCTCTATTTGCATTTGCAAAGTCACTTCATACATGTTTGTTTTTATAGTTGTTATATATATACTCATGCACACACTTTGAATTACAATTCAATCCTTGGGGTAAGAAGAATAAATCTAATTATCATGTTAGACAACTAGCATTTGAAATTAGCTAATTTCCTTGTGTCTAGCACTCGAAATTAGCTAATTTCCTTAGACAATCACATCTTTTATTCAAGAAATTTGTGGAAATGCCTTTGTGGTGTACCGCAACATTTTTGTATATAAATGAAAGTAAGTTTACCTCAAAATAGTATCATTTACCATAAATGAAAAGCATTTCTTTTAAAACCTTTCTAAACATACTAAAAATAACTATTTTTTGGCAAATTTCCATTGGTGCTTCATGTAGGCGAAGGCCCCCTTCATGGGGCCTTACCCCTTTTGAGGTGCCATGAAGCTGCAGCACTTCGGCACCTCAAATTGGGGTAGGCCCAGGGGAAGGGGGGGGGCTTCCCTTATATTTAAAGCACGGGTAAAAAGTTCTCCTTGTTCTTCTCGAGCGATGGATCTATGGATCTCTAGAGCATGATTCATCTTCCACATCGATCAATCTTGAGAACATTCATGTGTCCAAAGCTCCCCCTGAAGTAGATCTAATGAGGTAAAATGGCAAGGCACTTAGGTAGCTAGGGTGATATATTCAAAGAGTGCTTTATGTGGGGGAAGGCCGTCCTGAGTGGGCCTTTCCCTTATTTTTCTAACATATTTTTGTTTTTGTTTGGAGATGTGCAAGTTTAGGTAACCTTTAGTGGGGAAGGTTGTGTAACAAGGAGAGAGAGAGAGAAAGAGAGAGAGAGAGAGAATGTTTCTTTCTTATATTTATTATAAGGAGTGGCCCCAGCGCCTCATTGATTGATTGATTGATTGATTGCCTGCTTTTCTCGGTGATGCAAACTCATGTTCAAGGCCAATCAGCTCAGATCAGTTGATGCCTGGCCATGGCGGATTAATCAGACGTTGTACAAATCTCCATATAAACTAATTTGGTGGAAGAATCATCAGGGATGGTGTTTTGTGTGCTCATATGATCCTCAAGATCTTATAGTTTTCTCATTTTCTTCATGAACGTTCTGCTTATAATGAGGAAGCTGATATTGAAAAGTCTGTAGACTCCCGAAAATTGGATAGTTAATGTTATTTATCAGCCTTGTGTTTTGTGATCTGTAAAAGAAGTCTTCTCAGCCGGGAAGTAAATAGCAAGGAGCATCGGTTTTTGAAACAGAGAAGCTTCAAGCATTTCTCTGTTTAAACTGACGGTGTGATCAATGGTGAAGGTAATTCTTTTATTCAGACGCTATTTCAGAGCTGTTTATCTTTTGAATCGATTCAAGAGAGATAGACTGATCGTTAATTTGATAAAATTTCTATATCGGTAAATATATGAGAATTAATGTTGTTGTAGCAGTGGCTTGACTAAAGTCAGATAATAGTATCAGCAACTGCATATTTTGATTGAGGTCTCACATGCTCAAGATCACAACCTAAAATTTTCGGGGCAGCTGCAAAGCATTTATCACTGCTCATAGATTGACAAAGGTGGATACAGCGTTTTACAGCTGCGGTAGGAGCATCAGATCAGAATTGTTTCTGCTGATTTTCTTCAACTTATTAATTTTTCTGATAGAAAAAAAATGAGACTAATGACGCTCTCTAAGCAGCAAAGAAGTGAATCTCTGGTCCCGAAGTTTGGTTCCTGGGTGGACAATCAAAATCAAACGTCGTTTAGCACGATGTTTGAGGATGCACGAGCAAATAAAGTTGCTAGGGCCGTTAATCTTATTGGTCCCGTCTCCAGCAAGCATGCTTTTGGCAGAGATCGCACAGTTCAGAAAAGTAATGACATGAATATTACTGCAGATCTTGTTCTAACACAGATCTCTCAGTCTCATGTAGTCCAAACTGATACACCTCGCTGCACTAATAGAGGTGAGTAATGCACCTGCGTTCTGCTGCTCTGACTTATGCATGTGTTTTAAGATCATGTAGTGCACAACTTAACTCATGCAGTATCCTGAACTTTGATGTAGGGAACCCATATGCAGCGGATGAAACCCTTCTAGTGACGATTTTTCCAGAAAGATCAAGCACAAAAAAGAAAGAAACTATTTCTTCTCTAGAGGTAAGACCAACGGCAGATGATGGAAATTTTCTCTCCCCTAGAACCAAACAGAGATCTGAATTAGCAGTATTACAGAAGCTTGTCATATGTTGCATCTCGTTCCGTACTCACGTAGTTATTTTAAAGTGTCGTCCTAAGCCTTAATCTGACAATAAATCTTATCCGATTTATGATTCAATTTGCATGGGGTAAATCGCAGTCAGGTAGACTTACACGAATACGAGAGTACGGAAAATCGAAAGCATTAAGAGATCCTTCTAAGGAGCTGCAATCCACAGTGGTTCTCAACAACACAAAGATAGCACAGCAGCCTCCGAAAGCAAAGATTCCAGTATTCTATGACTGTCAGGTTGAAAAAGATGTACTCTCACATCCTCCAAATGCAGTTCCAAAAAAGTTCAGAGTACGTACACATTCGAGAGAGTTTGTGTGAACTTACGTGATCGAAGTACCTTTATATTTTTTGAGCACTGTCAAACATAGCATGTTCAGATCAATAGCAACGGTATATAGGAGGCTGCGTTCATCTGGTTCTCCAAATGCACTAATATGCATGTTCATGGCCTGTGCTCAATATGCAGATTACATGGATCAGCTGTTTCTCAGCAGACCAGCCTTAATCAATGGTGCAGATTGGCTGTAGCTCTGATTAGTTCAGAAATTCAGAGCTCATATTGCATGGAGAAGCTCTGGACTAAGAAATGATGAGTTTACTCTAATGTGGCTGCTATACTAAGTGTCTTCTATGTTCTTAGTTTATGGAAGGTAATGGAAATTGGATTGTGATTTTTATGAAGCAAGAGGTGTTTATTATTCTTATCACTTGGAGTAGTTGCATGAACAATGTTAGTGCACCTCAAACTTCATTCAAGTAATTAATGTATTGGAGAATGGTCTTTTTTTTTTTTTTTTTTTTTTTGTTGACCGTTGCACCTTCAAAGGGTGCTACCTACTCATGTACATAATTTTACTCTTGTATGTAGTCAAATAAATAAGTGTGAGGCCTCATCTTGGCACCTTTGATGTGTAAGTACAACCCAATGAGCACACAATAGATATTATATTTAAATTACAAATAAAAATACTTGGGACCTAATTAATTTATTAAATTAATTGAATGCCCATAAATTGGAATTAAAAAGCTAAGTTGGTAAGTCAGTGTTCGGTGAGTTGGTGAGAGCCATGAATCATGCGAGTGCCTTTTGGCTAATTTGTTGGGAGACATGAATCTTGTGAAGGCCTCTTTGCCCATTGTCTTACCCATTATATTCAATTGAAGAGTTTGGATTAGAATCCTTGTCACTTTGTAATAACCAATAATATTGAAGGGGCAATGCTTACCCCAAGAATAAAACAAGAACGATGGGGTATTGTACCACAAGGGCCTTGGCATGTCATATTATCGTATTTGAACTTTTTGTGAAGATTAAAAGACTGTAGAAAAATAGCTTAGTAACATTTAGATGGTTCTTAACTTTTACATGCGAATGTGTTATGGATTGTTATAATGGTTTTTTTTTTGTTAGTCCAACAATTTTAGCATTATGGCAAGGCCTTCATGACATAGAACCACAACAATAACTCGCATACATACATTTTAACAAAATTTGGTACAAGCAATAAAACTTCAATCTCTTACGATACAACTTTCATCATTTTGTCTTTTAAAAGACGAGTTTGGAATTCTAAATCTAAAATTGCTAAATACCAGCTTGTTGTTGAGTTCGCACGAAGAGATCCCCATGATAAGATATTTTGATAATTATTATTCTATTGTTAGACAACACAATTAACTATACAAAGTTGTCCTAGAAAAAACTCTTGCACACCTCTGCTTTCTAATTTAACACCGATTAGATGAAAGTGAAAATTGTCGTATATCTTTAAGGTCAACAAAGTCTATAGGATAAGCATTTAGTTTGGTAATCTACACTATAGTCGTTGTGAAAATAATAATAAGAACACACAGATGATCAATTAATTGCTTTTGCGTGCAGTAGCATCAATTGTTGCTATGTAAGTCAAGTAGCATGAGAGTTCGTATCTAATTTACATGCTGTCGTATATTTTGAATCCAAGTATATCTATGTTTTTGATAAGTTTGTATTCTATAATAACAAATTTGATATTAGATGGTTTTAACATTTGAAGTTGCACAAAGCAACAATTGGCATGTAGATTTATGGTATTTTCTTTGGGGTTAAAACAAATGCCTTTATTAGCTTTTTTGTTATAGAGACAAGTATCGATAAGTTAAGTTATCATGATGATTCATTTGTTATTCTTTAACATTTTAAGTTACAAGGGCTTAAACTATCACAATCACTACCACAAAAGTAGTACAATCCTAGAAGTTCTAAGATTGCATATTGAGATTCATAAATATAAAAAACTATGCATGAAATAATTTTGCCATCATGAAATATGTCTGGCATTTTGAAATTTCGAAGTTGGCAAGAATTCAAAAATATTCATGATCAATATTCACAATAATCATGATTAGTATTCAAATATTTTTATATTTACGATTCATAGTCAGGAGTACTCACAATGATCACTATCAGTGTTCACAATAGTCATGAGTATTCATAATAATCACATTCAGTATTCACGAGTATTCACAATGAATACTCACAATAATCACGATATGTATTCATGAGTATTCACAATATTCACGATCAATATTCACAATAATCACAACCAAATATCAAGATATTCGCTTTTCAGTATTCACGATTAGATAATCGTTGCCAACCATCAATCACATAGTCTTCAGGACCCATCTCTAAAAAGTCGATCAATTTTTCATCCAATATATAGAAGAAATTTTGTATACATCTTGCAAACTTTAAAGAATACACTATTAGAAACAATAGAAATACATTTTCAAAGAAATTACCAAAATATAACATCACTTGTCATATTTTTTCATTTAAACATGCAAGAGCAAGTTTAACTAAAACATTGTGGAATCAAACATGCATCAACTTTCAAGTCTCCTATGTCTCACATATGTGATTATTATAATCAAGCATGCAACAACCAAATAAATTTGTTTTTTTTTTCTCCTATGCATGCAAGCTATGCAAGTCACTTTACCCATTTCTTGATGTGAAAGTCCTATGAAACATGATTTACAAGGAGTTTCTCAGTGCAAAATTTCTACCTACTTTATAAATCAATTTTAGTAGATCATCCATGCTTGCAATTTAATCTGTATGCGCAAGTGTTGGATTTATCTCCTTTACTTTCCTAAATCTTATGTTAATCTGCCTCCATTCATGCTACTGTATTTTTTACTCATGTTGTCACACAGTTTGCATAAATACAAGTAAATTTCCACAGGCGAAAAAGGCAACACTGCCCTAGAAATGCCAAAAGTGCCCTTATAAAAAAGCGAAGGTACCATGTAAATCAATTTTTAAGACATTTGTCAGAGTGTCGCGTTTTTCGCATTTTCATCAACGTTAATTTTAGCGAAGGTTGACGTCACGGCCTCCTCACGCTCGTTCCATGCACTGTGCAATCAGATTTGACAACGACAGTAGCCACCCACGATCTCCCACAAACAGCACAACCACTTTTGGATCTTCTTCATCTGCACACCTGTAAAAATTATATATACATATTGAATACCATCTGCGTATATAGGAGAAGAACAGAAAATAGAACAAAACATCACTTGTAATCACAGACAGACCTTGTAGATGCCTTCGCGCATTGATTCTTTCTTCCAGATGTATTGTCAGTAATAGGTTCATCACCTTTACAGATTGTGTGATTAGCTTTGTGAAGCACGCGGTTACGTCTGCTATTGTTTTGTGCTCACCTGCATTATTGACCTGTATATTTTGTTATACTTAATCCGATTACAATTCTGTTTGTTCCACGTTCAGATTTGTGTCAATATTGCAATGCTTTTCTACATTTTGTCTAGCTTTCTAATTATTTAATTTGGTTGTCTGCTCTTCGCGAATTTTTATTAGTCTAGTTGTTCGCGACTAATATTTAGTCTTGCTTTTTGTGACTAATTCGCGACTGATTATTAGTCTAGCTCTTCGCGAGTAATTCACGACTAATAATTTGTCTAGCTGTTCACAACAAATTATCTGTCTGATGTTTTGATGCTTAATGTTTGGCTATGTAATCAGATCGAATGTGATTTTTAACACTAATGTTCTGTTCGAGACTAATAGGCGTAGTCATGCTTGAGGAAAGAGAGAGAGAGTTTATTCCGTTGCGCACAAATCCATTTGAGTTCGTTTCTTTTCGAATTCGTTTCTCTTCGTGTTCGTTTCTTTTCGAGTTTTCTTTCTTTCACCCCTCTTTTAAAAAGCGAGTCCTTCCTCAAGAAGCAACATATTTTTTCCATCAAAGCTAGCTGGAAGACCTGTCTTATCATATCGTGACAACGTTTCATATTGTCTTATGCGATGAATTTTTGTGGTTGTCCACCATATTCACTCCATCTCTTCCAGTCTTTGAAGGCTAGCATGTAGCGCCATCTGGGTGTAGGATTGCAGGTTCTACGCTTGATCAAATTAAAAGCCAGAACCATGATATAATCATGATCAATAAACATTTCGAAGTAGTTTTCGCATAACACTCAGGCATCATAGACGATATTAGACCACCTTATTTTACGATTTCCCTCTTAAATGCCTACTATATATTATGGAGAGAGTGGTAACCTAGGTCTGTCCTTTTGTATTTTGTTTGATGTAAGAGTTGCTAGAGACTTTGCCATACATAGACTACTATTGAGAATCAAGTCTTAGACAAGACAAAATTGTGGAAACAAATTTTTGCAATATTTAGGCCATGGCAGAAATTGCGAAAAATGTTACAATGACAATCGGTGAAACCCATTCGGTATGTTCGATCTCATAAATGAAATCGGCATCAAGCAATCTCTGAAGCTCTTTCTTTATCAGATCCGCAACATTAGGATTACAGCGATAGAACCTTGTAACCTTTGGAACCACATCCGGTAGGTGTGTTCAATAGCTAACATCAGAATACTCTTGAGATCTTTATAAGTCCATGCAAAACAATCTTGATACTTAATAAGTAACGTTCGGAGCGCTTGAAACTATCCAAGATTAAGTTGTGATCCAAGTTGTACAATCTTTTCTGGTTCACCTGGTTCAGCAAGATTCATAGGTTGTGTCCTAGCTGGGCCATCATAAACATCTTTTGATTCTGACACTTGTTCTTCAGGTTCACGATGTGCTTTGGGTAACATGATAACCACATCATCTAGTGTATAGCATTTAAAATATTCAGGCATAAATAGCATACTGTTTAGAAGATCCACCTTCATGATCATTGCGATAATTCCATTGCTCGGCACTTTTGTAAGGTTCTGGTTCCATCAAATTGGCAAGAGAAGCGGGGTGCTTTGGTGGGGCAGGTAAGGCTAATCGTTCAGGGTATCCAAGAGCACGATGTCTAACTGCCGGATTTCCTCCATAATGTGGTTCTCGATATCCCATATGGGCATACCGTTGCTGAATTATCCGAGGATTGAAGTTACAAAAAGCAGTCTCATAATCAGATGAATTACACAAATGGCATATACTGATTTTCATTCGTTTTTTCAATTGAGGACACTCATTCACTGTGTGATTTATTGTACAAATAGAACACCAGACATTTTTTCTCATAGGAAAAGTCTTTGCAAACTTCTCAGGTTCCTTGTTCGCTTGTCCATGGAAATCTTCCAATGCTTTAATCTTCTCATCAAATTGTGACGACAATTTTTCCATATGTTTCTGTTGGTTCTTTTCAAGTTTCTCGAACTCATTGAGCATCATTTTTGTAGTAGCGTTGACATTCGTTGATGCAATAGTGGTGGATGTCGTAGTGGTCTGTCCTGTTGTATAAGGCAACATACGGATATTCGGCTCATCGTTTGAATCTTCATCCTCCTCCCGAATTGCATCATCCATAGCATTTTGCAAAAGTGCGTACTCATTATGGCGTTTCAGCTCACGTCTGATCCTTTTAGATAAACTTGACAAAAATTACATAATCATGGCATTTTCGTTAATCAACTCAAGTTCGCACTCAGATCTGAGGCGTTTTACCTGTTAAATGTAATCTCGAACCATTTTTTGCTTTTCCATTTTAATTTTACTTAAAAGTAGAAAAGGGTCATCCATAAACTTCCAAGGTTTGAACCGTGTGATAAGGGCTCATTTAACAATCTCCCAATCTGTACGTTCAGTTTCATCTTGATTATAGTACCAATCTTGTGCTGCACCTATTAAGGCCATAGGAAAAAGCTTAAGTTTATCCTAGGGAAAAACTTCGCCATAGACTCACGTGTAGATTTGTTCCAATGAGAGCGATAACATAATTCACATTTCAGCAATAATGGAAGATCCAGATCTAACTCTAACATCCATTAACCCTAAGCATTAACACTACATCCATTAATACTAAGATCCACAATGAAGATAGTTTACCCTTTCTCTCCCTCCCTTTCTCCCTTATAAAAAGTATAAAAACATGCAATCCCAATAACAATTAGATCCAACAATTAGCAAACACAATAAAAACATGAGAGATGGAGGGAAATGGATAGAGAGCAAGGACATTCATAAATCCATTTCACAAGAGAACCAATCCGCTTTATAGAAATGAAGATATGTACGTGTAGGAAACTTGAGTTGGTCTCTTTTTATAGTAGAGAGGAGGACCCTGGCCTCTGAATCCTATTGGTCCATTTTTGCCTCCCTAATTATTCAAATTTAAAAAAGAGTGAGAACCATCCAAAATTGGAGGGAAACCCAACTTTATTCACTAACTTGACATTTACTGCAACATTAAAAGTCCCGCAAAAAGGCCTAAAGTCCTTTTATTGACTTTCAACTAATCAAATCTCTATGTGATCATTAGGTTGGACTTACACACGTAGGGTGCCAAATCCCTCTCACTGATTAACTAGGGTTAGGGTTGCCCTGGAGTCTGCAAACCCTCCAACAGTAGTGGGTTTCTTTCCTTTCCTATCCTCAATCCAATATCTAATCAATCTAGCATCAAGGAGATGAAGTTAGTTGTCACGAGTAGACTCGTTCCCATGAGAGCGATAACATAATTCAGATTTCAGCATGAATGGAAGATCTAGATCTAACTGTAACATCCATCAACCCTAAGCATTAACACTACATCCATTAACCCTAAGCATTAATACTACATCCATTAACACTAAGATCCTCAATGAAGATAACTTACCCTTTCTCTCCCTCTCTTTCTCCCTCATAAAAAGTATAAAAATATGTAATCCCAATAACAATCAGATCCAACACTTAGCAAACACAATAAAAGCACGAGAGATGGAGGAAAAGTGATAGAGAGCAAGGACATTCATAAATCCATTTCACAAGAGAAGCAATCTGCTATATTGAAATGAAAATATGTACATGTGTAGGAAAACTCGAGTTGGTCCCTTTTTATAGTAGAGAGGAGGACCCTGGCCTCTGAATCCTATTGGTCCATTTTTGTTTCCCTAATTATTCAAATTTAAAAAAGAGTGGGAACTATCCAAAATTGGAGGGAAACCGAACTTTATTCACTAACTTGACATTTAGGCCCTATGACATTAAAAGTCCTGCAAAAAGACCTAAGTCCTTTTATTGACTTTCAACTAATCAAATCTCTATGTGATCATCGGGTTGGACTTACACACGCAGGGTGCCAAATCCTTCTCACTTATTAACTAGGGTTAGGGTTGCCTTGGGATTCGCAAACCCTCCAATAGTTTTGGTCTTGAACGAGCAAGTGGGGGTGTCCTTCGCCCCTGTGCTCGCTTGAGTGGGGGTGTTGGAGGATGTAAGCTACGCACTAAGCGGCTGCTTTCTTAAAGACACCAAAAAGAGTGCATTCTTCCCATAAGTAAATGGAGACTAAAACATCACCCACCTATAAGCTCATTGTAGACACAATACCCTTGTCCCCTGGTACTAGCCCTTTTGGGGTCAAAGGAGAAGATGGCGGGTGGCTAGGCGGTGAGGATGGGATTCCACGTGCGGCCCGCAAGTACGCACGACACGCCACATCATCTACTGAACCACTCTCTGTTGTTGACAAACTCTGAGGTGGTATCATGTTGGATTTCTAGCCTCTCCATCCCTATATCTCTACTAATCTAGATCCATTCACAAGTTATTGTAAATACTCGTATAGTTGCATACTCTGCAGAAATACACATGTTTCCTAACAGTCTGCAGAAATACAAAGGGGTCTAAATCTGAGTCAGAGTTGTATGTGTTTATGCATTTGCTACGTCAGAAACAAAGTAGTCATTTGATATGCTCTTTGACTTGTCATTATGTCTACTAGTTGTCTATTTGGTGAGGGTACAATTTTATGGTGGCAGTGAGATTTTCTCAGGTTGAGCCTTGGTTGCTCATTTATGTCAGCTTTACAGGTCTGTGCTTCTAAGTGTCTGATAGAATGTCAGCCTAGCTAGATGGAGGATGTAGTCTCATGGTGGCAATGAAATTTCCTCAGTTTGAGCCATGTCGCTCATGCGGTCCACTTGTGATCAAGTTGGTGGATGAGGACAAGTCAATTGGTTGAGAGTGTGGTAGATTCTATGTATGAGCATTGTGTTTGCATGATACTTTGTGTGCCAAACTTGGTGGTTTGATGGTATGCTTGAGTGTGAGTCAAGTACATGGTAGCATGGATATGCATAACATCTATTGGACACTCTAAACATTGTTACAATTTGTATTTTTCCTGTCGCATTTGAGCTAAGGGAGAGTGTTAGAAATCAGTTATGATCTGATTCATTTGTGTTAGCTCTAAATGTGATATTGTAAGTATTGTATAGTTAATCCGTTTTACTGTATTTAGTTGTCCTTGGGACTTGACCCGCCATCGACATATTAGTCGGGGCTCTTGTCCCGTAGCCGGCTACTAGGGTTAGCCGAGTAGCCACATTGGTAGGAAATTAGCCTGTACAGTGGATTTTGGTTTCGTTATGCTATAGTCAGGGGCATGTCCTGAGTTTGTCAGTTGGTTTGGCCATATTGGGCCTGACTCTAGTTTGACAGGTGGTAGTGAGACCTGTTAAGCTCATGCAGTTTGGGACTTTTCCTATATGTACAGTGTTTCTTTGTAATCTGTTAACATTTGTTGTGCTATCTTTGAGAGCTTGTGAGGAGTGGATATAGTGATTGATTGATATGATCTGCATACTGCACTAGATCCTATCGTAATTTTAATAGTTGATGTATTATTATTACAAGGGACAACCTTGTCCAAGCTCTCCTCCACTTGATATGTGAATCAAAATGCTTTTCCATCATGGTCTAATTGGGTTATGGACCCTAGGTCTAATTTTAGTACCATAAATGGTGGTGTAGGGAGATCCAATACCTTGTGCATGTACAAATCAATTTTAGCAAATTAATCATGGCTAGTTGCAAGCCTAGACTATGCATAAAGTGAGAGTGTGCCTAGGATTTTGAGTCATGCACCATTGGCTCCATCCCTAAGATCCTTGGCATTTAGAGGCCAACAAAACCCTAAATTTCAAAACCTGATTATTTAAGTACAAACGAGTAACGTTCCTTTCTATCTCCCATAGCAGAGGGAGGCTACGCTGGCTTTCATGCACAAGTAAGCAGAGCAGAGAGCAGCTTGGGAGCATCTACATCTCTGTTGCTGTGTGGCGGAGGAGGAATAGTTGCAATGCAGTCTTCTGTAGATATGGCGGATGCGCAACAGCAACAGTGGATGATGATGATGCAACAGCAACCACAGCCTACAATGTATTCTTCAGGAATGACGATGAGTCAAGAGGACTTGAAGACGTTGTGGATTGGGGATATGCAGTATTGGATGGATGAGACCTATCTGCATGGCATTTTCTCGTATTCAGGGGAGGTGAGCTCTTTTCTTGGCTGTCGAGACGTAATTGGTGCAAAATCAGATTTAATCTTGTTCAGGGTAGCCAGTTCTTTCATATACTTGTTGAAGCAAAACCTACATTTCCTGCTGTTGTTGTAAGCTGTACCAGGAAGCCCAGTTTTTCCTATTGCCGTCCACCCATGCTTTTTGGAGTTTGAGTCAGAAAAGAATGACGACTGGTTTTGTCAACCGTTCTAAAAAGGGAGTCAATTAATAAACAGGCGAGCTGTGTTGTTAGTGGTTTGCCATATGTATAAGAGGTCATTGAAGAAAATGTTACGCTTGCCATTGGTGTTTTCATTTGGAGCAGTATAGTATTTTCAATTCTGTGACGTAAAAAGATAGAATTTGGATTTCTGGTTATTTCTCCTATCTTACAAAAGAAACGGGTTTAATGTAGAGCTATACAATTTTTTTTGAGGTAGTTCGTTCTGGTTTATCCACTGAATTCCTCATCATCTGTGACAGCATTCATGAGAGGTTGATCCAAAAGATAGGAGAGGTTGTGGTGTTTAGGTTTTGACAACGTTACTGTGCTAACGCTTCACATGCTATGGGGTAGTTTTCATTTAATATCCACTATAAATACTTTTATGCTGAATATTGGCGTGCGCATCTAAGTCTTTGGAACATTCAGTGTTTTGGTGCCATTACTGTAGCACAACCACACAAAAGCTTAATCGACAAGTACTTCTCTGAAGTATAAGCATACTTCATCACAGTGGGAAGGCATGTTGTAAGCTATCATGATAAAGTTTGTACGAGGCAATGGAATTGAGGAGAGTAACAAATGGAGGTCCGTCTTTTTCTCATGAGCGCTTTGCGATACAAGGCTCATACATTGCACTTATTCAAATTTTAGCTGCTATTCCATATATTTTATTGATTGTTTGAGATTTCTTACCTTGAATTATGTTGACATTACCTTCTATGGTATACTTATATGTCCTGGATTGATAACAATTGAAGTTTGAAGTTTTTAAGGTTTAAGTTCAGGTGATAACCATTGAATATTTGAACTGTAAAAATAATTCATATTAATGGTTTATCACACCTGGGACGATGGGTAACAATGTTGTAAGAGGATTTAGAATCTTTATTTATGGTTTGTTCAATTGGTGACTCATCATCCATTGATTGTAGGAGTGTGGCTTGGGCTTAGAAGGCACAAATAGTAACATGGTAATTTGTAGCGCTATTTTCTATGATGGCTACACGCCTTCGGTCAACATAGGATGTCAATGAGCAGAGCATAACAACCTGATCATGAAAGAGAGCGGTACTCCTAAACTCCAAAACTCTCAATAAGTGAATGGTCAACTTAAAGATAGCGTCCACATGAATAATAGGCACAACGAATTTGGCTAGAATAATGTGATATGGGATCAAAGGCTTCGCTTGTGTCATACATGAAAGCATGGAAACCTAGAAAACCTGGAGTTATGAGAGACATCTCAAATGTCTTTAAAGCAGCAGATAAGGTGCTAACTAAATACAAAAACTAAAGATCCGATCTCAACTAGCTACCAAAATGTAGCGCAGGCATCCCGAAGGGAGCCGGGAGCCACGACTTAGCTTCCCAGCCTTCAACTCCTGCCGTCCAAACCCACTTGACATACAAGCAGCCAGCTCGCCAACAACGATCAAACTTAAGCAGCTGGAAGTTCAGAAACCAGCATTGAGATCCAACCTGGCGCCGTGCCAGATCGGGGGTCCCGATGTGGGTGACTCTCCTCCTAGCAAGTCGCCCGACATACATCAAACTTAACCAACTCGAAGCTTCCTTACAAACGAGTAACATCCATTCCAAGCGAGTGGTTTGACTTACATCAGACTCAACCAACCGAAAGCTTCGTCACGAGCGCTGGAAGCCAACCTGGCGCCACGCCAGACTGGACAGCCATAAACAGGTAACTTCCACCCGAGCAAGCCATCCAACTCAGCCGACAGGTTAGAGCCCGTTTCCCAAGAGCTAAACCCATTCACGTTCATGCAAGGAACACTCAGAACCACAAGCCGCGACAGATATGGAGACGACCAGTTCCTGGACCAAATGGTCCCGACAGCATATCGCTGGCGCCACGGACCGAATGGTCCCAACGGCATACCGCTGGCGTCCCGGGATACGACCCTCAGCTATGTGCCAACTTAAAAATTTTGAAGCGGCCTTACAACTGGCGCTTTTACTGAACACTGAAACCCAGAAGGTAATCAGAGTCAGTTTGAGGAAAATCCCACTTTATTGATAAATCTGAGAAGGTTACATTTCAAGTGTGTGACCGACCTTAGTCTCCGGGGCGCTAGCATGCCAAGGCGAGAGCCATGACAACATTCCAGCAAGGGAGGCTGAGACTTGGTTGGAGCTCGCCCTGAGTCGCAACCCGCACTCCCCTATAGTATTGGTGGGATTCGGCACCCCCCCTCATACCAAGCACTCTACCCAGGCTGGTAAAGCACGTTTTTCTCTCTCTAGGATTTTCTTTCTAGAAAGTCATTTTCTCTCTCTAGATTTTATTGATCCCCAGGCTTCCTTTAATCATGTCTAAATCGTGTGAGGTGATTGCACATCGATCTGAGCTCTCTGGACTTCGCTAGAACCGATAAAAAATTTTCAGCCATAAGAACTTGGCGCCGACTGGATTCTGGTCACAGTGGCGCCAGCGCCAACGGCGCTGGGAGCAGCAGGGGCGCTGCTAGCGCCGGGGACAATGCTGGCACCGGAAGTAAAGCTTGTAAAGGTAGCTTTACAACATCCACCTCACCTTTATAAAATCTGATGTCCTCATCAGATGTCAGATTAAAGTAAAGGTGTCTCCCAATTAAAATAACTATACATTTAAGCTACTTGGCACAGTACTCAATTTACTGGCCACCTTTTATTAACATTGAAGCTGGCACACCACAAGTCGGAGGCTCAGCTCTTTGTACTGAAAAATTACATAACTTAAAATATCTCTTTGTCTGGGAAAAGCGTAGATTTAATATCGCTTTCGTAAAACCCAAGAACCTTATTAACTGGTGACAGAGGCTTTTCTTTGAAATGTTCGCCCCTGTCCCTTCTAACTTTCGACTTTGGAACTCCTTTGAGCTCCTGATTTGTCCTTGATGCACTTTGTGTTGAGCTCCCTGAGCTCCAGATTTGATCAGTTCCGCACAGGTATCAAGGCTCCTTGAGCCAAAGGATTTATTGTTTGATTGCCCACTTTATGGTCCACTCCGTGCCTTGTTGCTTCTGCACCTTGATTTCTCTCCTTGTCCCAGCCTGATCTTGATACTTTTCCATCTTGGCTCTTTAAGGTAGGCAAAGATTGAGTACTCCGCAATGCACCTCTCACTTAGCTTGAAGTAGCCCTTTGAATCAGCCCAAATGTAACCATTGACCTCGTGGAAAGCCAAAGGGTCGCACCAGTTTGATCCGCATACGAACTACCTCTTCGCGTTTGTTTGAAGCACCATGTCCGTCGCGCACAACTTGATTTTCACAATTCCATCACTGGTCAGTTGCCTCACAGTCCAAACAAGAAGTGTACATCGAGCTTGGCTTCAAGTAGCTCTCTTTGAATCAGACACATGCACCCAGAGTTTGCACTAGTCCGATCTCAACGCGAACTGTCCCTTAGCGTCCGTTCGAAATACCAAGTCTCTCATGCAAGACTCAACTTTCACAGTTCCTTCATTGATCAGCTGCCTTACACGTAACACAAGCCAGCGTACTCATATGTTTCCTCATCATTGCTGGTCCAAAGAAAGCCTATAACAAGCTTTCCTTTCCACAACAAAAACTTGTCAACTTATTAGGTCCAAAGTTCGCCAGTCTCCTCGTGTGAGTATGGCTAGGTCACCTTGAATTTGCCCCCGTTTTGATCAACTTTCATTCAAAATTTGCTCCAAGAGAGAGGTGTGTGTGATAGTTCCCCTCCACTTATAAAATCAGCTGATCGGACTTAGAGTAGAGTTCTTCGGACAAAAAGCCTTTCCAACACTTTGCTTCCCATCTAGGATTATGGCTCGATCCAACTTGTTGCCAATCTCTGAAGAGGATCCTAGTCTTTCCCCTTTGAGGAAAAATCCAACTGATACTGGATATCACCCATGCTCAGTGAGTTTCAGTTCCGAAGGTGGCCGTCCCAAAATGAAGACCAACTGCTCCATAGAAGATCTCCCCTGAAATTGCCCTTTCCAACATTTTGACTTCCTGCTTGCGTCTGGTGGGCGTTGTCGCAAATGAAACTAACCTAAGAAACAGGCTAGCCATCCATCCTTTGCAAACATTGAGTCATTTCGTTGCCGTTCACGTGCGAGTACTTGAACTGCAAATCTGCCCCACAGATTCTGTAGTCCTCTTTGTTTGATGGTATCAATCTTCAAAAGAAAGGTTCCTTCTCGAGCCATCAGCTCCTTGTATCACAAGCAATCATGCAAACCAGGCAAAGCACGAGTACTAAGACTCACCACAAATACATACAAGTAAGACACTCAGGCAGGTTTACTAACAAGTAACAAAGACAAGGTCCCCCTTTGAGATGGTCCTGCCAACGGACCTTTGCCTGGCCGCGCCCATACAAATCGATCACAGAATCAGCCCACATAGGACACCCCTCCAACTATCCGTGCTTTCACCATTAAGCAGCACATTGCCTCAGTCACGCCCCACCACTTTTTGGTCGATAGCCCTTATAGCTAAACGATTGGCAGCTATCCCGCACCGGCAGCTAACCACCCGTGCTTTACACTCGAATTCGAGCAGCATCTCTGTATCAATGGTTAACCCGTACAGTTCGAATATGTCGCCCCGCACCCCACAAGGTACAGACCGTGCTTTCACCTACCTAGGCAGCACTTTGCCTCATCCGTCCTACGTGTAGACAGCGCCAGCCCCGAACCGGGAGAATTGACTGTGCTTACACCTCGAGGGCAGCACTTTGACTCATCAAGTCCCCCGTTCTGGCGACCACTCCGACCGTGGACGCACCCGTGCTTACACTGTGGGCAGCACCTTGCACAACAGTTGTCTTGATGAACCCCAAACCGTGGCCATTTCCGTGAGATCCGCATAGCTGACCGGCCAGTCGGCTCTGATACCACATGTAGCGCAGGCATTCCAAAGGGAGCCGGGAACCACGACTTAGCTTCCCAGCCTTCAACTCTTGCCATCCAACCCACTTGACATACAAGCAGCCAACTCGCCAACAACGATCAGACTTAACCAACTTGAAGTTCCGAAAACTAACATTGAGATCCAACCTGGCGCCATGCCAGATCGGGGGTCCCGATGTGGGTGACTTCCCTCCAAGCAAGCCGCCCGACATACATCAAACTTAACCAACTCGAAGCTTCGTTACAAATGAGTAACATCCATTCCAAGCAAGCGGTCTGACTTACATCAGACTTAACCAACTGAAAGCTTCGTCACGAGCGCTGGAAGCCAACCTGGTGCCACGCCAGACTGGACAGCCATAAACAAGTAACTTCCACCCAAGCAAGCCATCCAACTCAGCCGACAGGTTAGAGCCCGTTCCCCAAGAGCTAAACCCATTCACGTTCATGCAAGGAACACTCAGAACCACAAGCCGCGACAGATATGGAGACAAGCAGTTCCTGGACCAAATGGTCCCGACAGCATACTGCTGGCGCCACGGACCGAATGGTCCCGACGGCATACCGCTGGCGTCCCGGGATACGACCCTCAGCTACGTGCCAACTTAAAAATTTTGAAGCGGCCTTACAACTGGCGCTTTTACCGAACACTGAAACCCAGAAGGTAATCAGAGTCAGTTTGAGGAAAATCCCACTTTATTGATAAATCTGAGAAGGTTACATTTCAAGTGTGTGACCGACCCTAGTCTCCGGGGCGCTAGCATGCCAAGGCGAGAGCCATGACAACATTCCAGCAAGGGAGGCTGAGACTTGGTTGGAGCTCGCCCTGAGTCGCAACCCTCACTCCCCTATAGTATTGGTGGGATTCGGCACCCCCCCTCATACCAAGCACTCTACCCAGGCTGGTAAAGCACGTTTTTCTCTCTCTAGGATTTTCTTTCTAGAAAGTCATTTTCTCTCTCTAGATTTTATTGATCCCCAGGCTTCCTTTAATCATGCCTAGATCGTGTGAGGTGATTGCACATCGATCTGAGCTCTCTGGACTTCGCTAGAACCGATCAAAGATTTTCAGGCATAGGAACTTGGCGCTGGCTGGATTCTGGTCACAGTGGCGCCGGGAGCAGCAGGGGCGCTGCTGGCGCCGGGGACAATGATGGCGTCGGTGGCGCCGGAAGTAAAGCTTGTAAAGGTAGCTTTACAACACAAAAGCTAGAGTATAAAGTTTGGTGCCATCTAAAGAAAGCTACCAAGCAGGTCTCATGCTAGAGTATCATGTACAACAATCAGGCTCTCTTGAAAAATGTCAATGTAGATGTAACATGCATAGATGCAGATGAGGATGAAGCTAAGGGTGAAGTCATCTTGGTAGATAACCGTCATACGGTTGTATGGCCAACCTAAAGTGGTGGGATAGCAAACTGTGCAAGAGTGATTTGGTGTGGTATTGAGGTCTTATTCGTGCAAGCATAGTAACTTGTAGACTAGACATACTGCCCACTCTATAGATGAGATCCTATTATACCAAGCCTTTGTTGTATACATGACCGTAGGGGTAACAAGAGTATCAAATAGGTTGCACTTGCTTGGGGCATCCTGAATGTATCTCCAAGAACAAAATCTCTCAAGGTGGACTAATGCAGTGCAACCTTTTCTTATCTTGGTAGTAGTAGCATGCCGCATGCTAAAGACAGGTCCAGTGAAGAGACTTGAAGTTAAAACAAAATTGCAAATCAAAAAATTGGAAACATGTTGGAACTTGGTTAACTAGTGGGGGCAGGCCTCAAGGGATCTAAGCTAGGATGGGACCTAAACATCTCAAGACCCTGTGTCTCTTGGTGACAAATCTCACCAAGAATCGTGCCATGTCTACAACTTCCTTGACCCAGGGTAATCTCACAATGTCTTCAACCAGGAGGTCAAGGCAGTGTGCAGCACATGGAGTCCAAGAATCCAACCTCTCATTCATGAGCTTTCCCATGGCAACAAAATTGGATGCGCTGTCCGTGACAACCTGCATTGGAATTTCAACAAAGGTCGAATCATAACTCATGAACATTCAACATTGAGCATTCCAAAATCCACAAAGTTCAAACAAGTTACAATGTATGGCGACATTCACAAAAACTGTAAATAGCTAAATGGCAAATGCAAATTGCAACATAACAGGTTCAAAACACTAATCATGATTCTCAAATTGTAATTTCAAAGCTCAATGCTGAAACTTGAAAGTGGCAAGTGCATACCTGGACAACATTTTCTTTTCTGACTTGCTCAATGGCCTGTGAGATTTACTCAAACAATCTCTTGCCATCCAATGCCATGCCTGGCTCCGACGTATCAATGGACCTCAAAAACATGGTGCCCATGCAAGAAGACACCAATATATTCACAATATGGCGCCTCCTTGCATCTGTCCAACCATCTGATAGAATGATGCATCCATACCTAGGACATTCGACAACAATTTCAACTATCAAGTAACTTGCGGGCCTTAGGCTACTAGGTTACCAGCTAGAGCAGTGAGCACTCAGCATTGAACACCAAAGTGTCAAATAAAGTTGAAAGTTGAAAGTTGAAAGAATTTGTTAGAGATATGTTTATGCAGAGAATCATAATGCGATTATATTCTTGAGCACATTCTTAATTTTGTTGGATCTGCTATGTTTTTCTTATTATTGGGTTTATCTAGCATGCTTAAACCAATTTGTAACATAGGCATATGAATGGGGAATTGTTTGGGAACAAGCTGGAATTCAGCAGAAATTTGGCTGTCTCGACATTTCTAGACTAAAGCTTAAAAGCTTTTGTGGTTGGAGGGAGTTGATATGAAAAACGTTTTGGTATGCTTTCTGTCTTTGACTACCAGATGGAATACAAAATTGAAATAACTCATATTTCTTGAGAAGAATCCAAGTTATGGAATATTCTTGAAGTCGAGTACTTAAGGAAAGAGACTTTAGAATGATTCTTGCATTTCCTTGAGTTGGATTTTAAGTATTTATGATTTATGAATCATAAATGAGTCTTTGTTTGTTATTAGAGGATTGTGTGGAAAAGCAGTGACTCTATAATGAGTAATTTTCTTGTAATGACATTTCTTTTCCTGCTTGTTCTATGGATAGAACCAGGTTAAGGAGGGAAGAATGTTATGTCTTTACTCAATGATGAGGATATTATTATGTCCTTAAGGCAGTGAGGCCTCCAGTCACCAGTGACATATTCTTGAGTATGGCTTTAATAAGTCCTTGTATAGGGCAAAAGGTACTTAACCAGTATGAGGGCTCATCTTCCAATTGAGAGACATGTGGAGTGTTACATGGCATGTGACGGGGTTATGTGCATGATGAGTGACCATCAACTGTAACTGGAAGTCCAATTAGCAGGAGGGTTGCATGGGCACATGCACAGGATCCCAGACTCTATATATACTGGTGGAGACCTTAGACTTGCCCTTCAGATCAATGGAATCATGAAATTTGATAATGTGTCTTGCGTTTTTCATCAAGCATTCCCTTGCCATGGCTAAAAGGGTGAAGTGTTGATCTTCTATGAAGTTCCATTTGGTTGGGTGGTTTTACCTCCCATTAGTCTCTCCTTTGTTTGTTTTCTAACACTTCTGAAGTTGTAATAGAAAATTGTTCCTAGGAATTGTTGTGTACCATTCCTAAGGTACCTAGGAACAGTTCCTAGGAACCGTTCATCCAAAAAAAATAATTCGAAAAATAATTTTGGTGTGGGTAAATTAGATCCAACATTGTTTTTGGGGTTTTTAAAAAAGGTTTTTGCACATAAAAAAAAGGTTCTTATTCCTATTTGTGTTCCTAAGTTGAAACCTAAGTTAAAGATGCGCTTAGAAGTTAGGAACAAGAACAAGAATGAAAGTTAGGAACAAGAACATGATCCTATTCAAGGAACGAAACTTAGGAATGGGAACAGGAACATAAACATAAACTTAGGAACATGAACAAGAACAAAAACTTAGGAACAAGAACAAGAACGTGAGAACATGAACTTATGAACAGGAACTTGGGAATAGGAACTTAGGAACAAGAACATGAACATGAAATTAGGATCAGGAACAAGAACTCGTGGGAACTTAGGTTCAATAGGAACAAAAACAAGAATTGGAACCTTGTAATTTTTATGCATGGACTCAAAAACTTAGCTTTCAATAGGAACAGGTATAGGAACTTTAAACACTCTTTTTAAGCATGAACTTGGGCATTGCTTAGGAACAGGTGCTCGGATCTCCATAAGTCATAGTACAATAATCTTAAAACCCCAGTTTGTCGAGTACAGACTAGTACATAATATTATGTAGACCAAAGTAATGATCAGGGTTGCAAAATATTATGCCATTTTCAAGCAAAATATTAGCCCAAAATGCTCCAAAAAAGGTATGTGAAGTTTTTTTTTCTTTTTTTCTTGGGTATGGAACCATTCCGTAGCTTAGGAACGGTTCTGTTCCTAAAATAGGAATGGAACCGTACTTTTCTAAAAATCCGTTAATAAGGAACGAACCGGCTGTTCCTTAGGAACCGTACCATACCCGTTCCTATCTAAAAATGTTAGGAACGGGTATCATTGGTTGTAATGTAATTAAGTCTTGAGCATGTAGTTGCTTTTAGCAGCTTGATTTGATTTGATTTTATTCAAATCTTGAATCAGTTTAGACACTTGGAATTGTGATTTGCCTTTACTGTGGTGAGCTCCATTGGCATAGTGAACTTTGTCTGCTCAGAGTGATGCATATGTAAATCAGTTTCAGTGTCTGTAATGGAGACACGCACAGACATATAACCATATCAGAAATTGTAAGAGGTGTGATGGTGACATCATCAAGCATCTAGAGGAAATAGCAAACTAATTGGTGAATTTTGTATTGGTAATTGCACATTAATCTGGTTGGTCTCCTTCTCAGAACCTATTATATTAGATGCGTTTATTGCTTGCTTTTGTTTAGGGATGTTATAGCACAAAGTCCATATTGTGCATGATGAAATTGATGGTCAGGTACTCATTGGTTAACCCTGTGTATACATTTCCAGAAGGGCACATAGTTTGTGTATAAGATGATTCATATATAGTCTTTGTTTGCACATCTATAATTCAGAGCTTACTTCCTCTTAGTTTTGGCTTTGCAGGTAATATCTGTGAAAGTGATCCGTAACAAGCAAACTGGTTATTCTGAGGGTTATGGCTTTATTGAGTTTGTTTCTCATGCTGCTGCAGAGAGGATCTTGCAAACTTACAATGGCACTCAAATGCCTCAGACAGAGCAACCATTTCGGCTGAACTGGGCTACGTTTGGAATTGGAGAAAGACGACCTGAGGGAGGTACTGACCATTCAGTTTTTGTTGGAGATCTTGCTCCTGATGTCACTGATTACGTTCTTCAGGAGACATTCCGAAGCCGCTATCCCTCTGTAAAGGGTGCAAAGGTGGTAACCGATGCCAGTACTGGTCGATCAAAAGGTTATGGATTTGTAAGATTTGGTGACGAGCTTGAGAGAACTCGTGCTATGACTGAAATGAATGGGGCTTACTGTTCTAGCAGGCCCATGCGCATTAGTGCAGCCACTCCAAAGAAGTCGTTGGGCACTATGCAGCAGTTGACTCCAAGAGGTAAAAGGGCATACTCCCGAATAATTTTAAGCTTGAATAGTCCTTCAACTGGAGCCTAAAAATAGTGAAGATTCCAGGGCTGACTTAAGGATTAAGAAATTCTCAACTGTTGTTAGCTTGTAGCAAAGTACCCCACGGCACAGGTGCCAGGTGCCGTACCACGGCACACGTGCCGTGGGATGGCACCTGTTTTTTTTTTTTTTTCTTTTGGTTTTTTTGCTTAAAAAATGACTTAAAAAAAAAATTTAAAAAAAAAAAAAACAAACAGGTGGCGTGGTACGGCACCTGGAACTTTGTCTTGTAGCATAGTTGCAGCATCGCGATTCGTTGCAACGAATCGCAAATTTAATTTTTTTAATTTATTTGTGATTTTTTCTCTGTTAAAAAAAAAACAGCGATTTGCAAATCGTGATTCGCTGTTTTTTGATAGCGATTCGCGAATTGATTGGACCTGCTGAAGAAATACAATTCATCACTTAAAACCTGGTGCCCATTGAAACAACTTAGTAGCAAATGATCAGATCGAATTCACTACAATGTGTTGGGAGTTAATATTCAGCCCACAACTATAAAATAGCAAGAATGTGAGGAAATAACCATCGAGAGTTTATCATCAGCCAACAATGGAAAAAGTTAAGTTGTTATTCTTTTTGGTTTTATGAGGGTTTGTCTTTTTTGTTGCAGTTCCTACTGCTGCTCCCTCTCAAGCTGCAGCTTATGGTGCCCCTCTCCCTCCACAGGCCTTTGCAAATGACAACGATCCAAACAACACAACAGTAACTCATTTACCCTCTCATTTATACATGAGTTTCAAAATGCATTGTGCTTTTTCTTTTTTTCATGATGTCAAGTATGTATGCCTGAAATGATCAGATGTGTACAGACTTAGTCACATGCAATTGAAAGTTGAATTTATGCAAGCCTTTTTTTTTACTCAAGCTGGTGACTAGCTCAGACATTTGTTTCCACAAGTTATTTGCAGTGTTTAAATGGAAATACTCAAAGTGATCTCACAAGATTACTGCATACCTAAGAAATCTGTTCCTACAAAATTAGGTTGGAACGTACAGTGTATTACACATTCCATAGAGTACCTTCTGGAATGTACTGCTGAAAAACAAATAAAACAATCACTAAAGAAAAATGCCTGGGGACCTAAATGTTCTTTTGGGCCAAACCCCTATGTAGCCTCTTCAACAGAAAGTCTACGCTTCTGAAATCTGTATGTCACTCTGCTGATTGCCAAAGGCATATCACTGATCCTATGTCATAAAAGACTGAACTGATACCAAGAATAGCGGTCTGCACATTTTAGCAGTCAAACAACACAGAGTGCTAAACCTGGTAAGACCATAAATTTGATAATTGGACAATAAGATTCTACAAAATTCAAAACTCACACGCTTATAGACTGGCATATAACTATGCTTCTTACTTGCATGCGTATACGAAGAATGTATGGGACTGGATGATTGAACAGTGTTGTGGCAGTTATGGATTTCTACAGACTACAGCTAAGATGAGAATTTTTATGGCTTGTGTCCTGGTTTTTCTGTCCCTAAAGGCAATAATTTCAAACCCAATTTTTTTGACAATTTCAAAATTTTAAGCTAAAAGCATCAATACGTACAAATGTTTTTTAATGATCTCTTCCGGAACGTTGTTCTGTTCTGGAATGAGCAACTATGCCGCTGCTTTGATGCATAGTTGCAAAACAGTGTGTTTGTATGCTCAGACCAAGGATGCGCGTCCGGGCCGGACGCAAGCAATCTGCGTCCGTGTCCGGCGTCCGGACCCGGACGCGTCCCATTTTTTTTTTAGTAAAAAAACTTTAAAAAAAAAAAAAAAAGCGGACGCGTCTGGACCCCCGGACGTGGACGCGCGTTCGGACGCAGCGTCTGCTACCTTAGGCTCAGACAAACATTTGAAAGCCTTTTCAAAGAATGCATTTGAGAACCTTCTAATAATGTGTTAAAAAATGGACCTTCTTAAAGGGTTTTTTGGGACACGACCGGCGCCTCTTTTTTTGTTTCCAAACTTCTTTTGGGCAGTTCAATTTTCAAGTGGCACAAGAAGCATACAAACAATCATATTTTTGCATTATATTCTGCCAACCCATGAAATTGACCACTTTGGTATACAATATTGAGCATCATCAGTCTTTTCATATCTATCTTCTAAAGATGATGAGGGCAAAGCTTGTGCATCCATGGTTCATCAAGTGTGATAACAAAATTAATTGAGATTTGAAAGTTTGATTCAAACAAGATCAACTGCTTCGGTTGTTTACCTCTTCTTTTTGGGGACAAAAATGCTTACTTAGGGAAGGTCCCAGGTGCTTGCTATAAATAGCAACAATACTAAATTAGGAGTAATGAGCAGGTGAAAGGTCTTTTGGGACTGCCTTTCAAGTGAAGGATCTCTCAAGCCTGTATGGTGTAGCTGCAGATAGATCAAAACAGTCTAGACTCTAGATGTCTCCAGAACTTAGTGCTCTTATTATTCAATCCAATTCCCTCTGTCGCACTGAATTTGAAAAGACTAAGAATGTCCACGACTCCACTCTTGTCAATACTCTTTGAAATTACAAAATTTGTGATCTACTAGATTTGAACTCCATAAAGTATAAGTTTGAAGGTTTTGCATGTTATTTTGTTGAATGTGAGGAGAGTTGTGAGAGTTCTGTCGAATTTGAGGAAAGCTGTGTCTATGCGATTCTAGGTGCATAAAGACATGGCTTGTTTTGATACTTTTTGACTATGTTTGTGTGTAGTACATGGTTCCTATGCGCTGCATATATACTGTTTATGTTTGAACTGAAATGGTCCACAATACTGCAGATTTTTGTTGGTGGATTAGATCCAATGGTGACAGATGAGGATCTAAGGCAGGTTTTTGGTCAATTTGGAGAGATTATCTATGTCAAGATACCCATGGGTAAAGGCTGTGGATTTGTGCAGTTTACTCACAGGTTTGATTTCTATTTTATTGTCTCCAACAACTGTCTTTCTATATCTTTTCTCTACAGAGTTGCAAAATTGGCAGCAAAGCCCTATTTTCAAAAAGTTGTGAAGACTTGCCTTTTCACTTTATTCTCCTAACGGATGGTCATTTACTGTGATACTTACGCGATTCGTGAATAGGTAAGCCTAGAGGCTCTATATACAATGTTGAAATTGATGTACCTAAGAACATAGCTACATCTTTCCTGTTGGTGTTCTTACATGGAAATTTCTTTGCATTTTGTAGCGGTATCTCAGGAATGAATCGGCATTGACTTTTAAAAAATACATATATGTTTTATCCAGGCTTAAGTTTTGAATTTGACTTATATTGTTTAACATGTATGCTGTTTAAGTTCAAAGTTTTAGTTTTCTGATGAACAGCAGAAGCTGAAATGTCCTATGTTTACATTGCTTGAGTATGAGGCTTGAGCTCCTATTTGAGAAGTTCTTAGTTGCACAGAACGCTTCATACTGTTAGTCTGTTTGCTACCCATTATGAAAAAAGCTTTAAAATACCATTCAAAAAATTCAAGTCCAATAAATGTGAAAACTTCTATGTTTGATATGTAATATCATGTGTTCAAAGTCAAACAGACACGGAAGGATTGTTTATATTCTGCGCACTAAATTTTTTTCAGAAACTTGAATCCCTCTTTTCACTAGTCATCGAGGTAAGTCTTGATTTTAACGCTTGTGTAAGTGAATCTCCTGTGTGTATGACAGAGCTTATGCAGAAGAGGCACTGCAAAGACTTCATGGGACAGTAATTGGACAGCAATCTGTTCGGTTATCGTGGGGTAGAAGTCCTGGTATCAAACAGGTTATTTCAAACTATTTACATGCTTAGCAATCTTCTTGAAATGCTTCATATCAAACTGTTGAATATGGTGATCCGTTAAAGCACATAAAAGTGGATTTGGGATCCATGGGAGGGCTATCCATGTCCTTAACTGCCATCTTTGAAGATTCTTGGCTAGGATTTTTACAACTTAATTTGAAGTGTCCAAGACAAATCTATTTTCAAGTGTCATGGGATCTTGCACCAAAACTTAAGTTGGAAGATTCTAACTAGGATCAGGTTGTGGTCCGAACCAGTCATCAGGAGGGTGGGGTCAAACACAATATGACCCAAACCAGTGGAATGGAGGATATTATGGATATGGAGAAGGGAATGATGGATATGGATATGCTGCTCAATCGGATCCTGCATACGCTTATGCAAGTTATTCAGGATATGGACAGTATGCTCAACAGGTAAATTCAACTTTTTCTTGCATAATATTAGTTTTTAAATCTTTATTACTGACTGCTATTGTGAATTATTTAGGTAGTGAACTCAAGTACCAGATGAAAGGGCTTCACTTACTTTTATGAGATATTCAGTTCATGTATTTTTGTATCAGATCTTGCTGTAAAGTAACTGTTTGTAAAGCTATCATCAACTAGTCAGATGCATTGTGCAGCCTGAAGACGAGAAAAATCTGGATGCCGAGAAACTTCTACTTAAGATACATATCTCAAGATACTAATCAACAGTATCAAGTTCAATTTTATGGCTATTGCTGAAATGTACATGTATTGGACTTGTTCTTTGCTTATATCTCTTAATCCTATGCAGTTTTGTCTTGGTCAAGCTGCAGTGTGCAGGAGCTCCTCCATCCACTTTGAGGATACATTCTTTTTTTATGTTTTTTAATATCTGAACCATGATCTTGCAGGTTATTAGATAATGGGACCTTTTCAATTAAGTATCTAAGCTTTGAATAGAATGAGGAAGATAGAAGCAAGCTTCTGCGTAATTTTACAGTATACAACTATTGCTGCGTTTGTTGAGTGAATAGTTTGCATGCTGAAGAAAAACTTGCCAACCCTTATTGTTCAAAATGCTGCTTCTAGTTAGATAAACCATAATGTTTTGACATTTCAAATACCACCTGTAATGCTTTTTAGGGATTTCTAAAAGGGATATACTTTTATGTGTGTTCTTGAATCCAGACCTTTTAGCCTTGAGATGCAGAGAAATTGGGGGCTTCTCAAAGTTGGTAGAACTGCATACACTCTTTGCCAATATTCAAGTGATATTACTCAAGTACCCTAAATTTAGTCAAGTGAAATCAATACATTGTAATTTTGGCTTGTTTGAATGTTGTTGAATATATTAGTATCAGGTGGAGCTACAAGGTGTAACACCTAATACAATATTACCACATGCAACTGAACATAAGGAAGAAGATATTTTTGATCCTCTTGCCCCTCCAGATATTGATAAGTAAGTTCCTATTTGCATCATAGTTATATGTGATTGTGAAGATTAAGCAGATTTTGTTTACTTGGTCTGACTTGATCTGCATGAAACCTGCACAAAACTTGTGTTTGCATCTCTTAGCTTAAGTCGTATATTTTCAACTCGTCTATGACAGGTTGAATGCTGCTTATATTGCTGCTCATGAGTCCCACTTGCTGGGACGCCACCTATGGCTGAAGACTTCTGAACAGTTACTAGCTGCATGAGCTATGGAAAAATTCCAGAAAAGTTGAGGTGTTAAGTAAAGTATCACTTGTTTTGATGGCTATTCAAGTGGTAGTGCAGAGTAGCAGTGACATCAACAATAATTCAGGTCATTTGGTTTTTCCATTGAGTTCATCTCAGGTTTACATTAAAGATCAAGTTATTTTGGTAATGTTATCGGATGTGAACATGTCATTGCGCTTCACTGAGGCTAGTTGGCTACTAAGATACATGTATGATGTAGAGATAACGTGTATGTTTGCCATTATGAAAATGACGATGTTGACTTTTAATATATAAGCCAGGTCTAAACAAAAAAAGAGAATTTGCTATTCAAGCTGCATATGCATTGGTTTCTTCAAAAGATATTTCCAACTTTGAACAAGGGAGTTTGTTTTTGAATTGGTAGCCAGCAATGTACCTTACGGTCTTAAAGAGTTTATTTTTGAATACTTATGTTTGGGGCACTTGTGAAATGTAAGCATCTACGTATGATTCGACAATGTGCGTACTAGTAAACAATTTCAAAATCTGAGGGAATGTTATGGACATTGTTGACTTTAATCAATATGTTCAGCACATGCTTCCCAAGCACTCAAGAGGTTTTGGGGATATGTCCAATGACTTTAAAAGCATCATGAAGATTGTTTGAGCTGCTTACAAAAATGCGGTAAGTCTTTAAATAAAGGATATTGTCGGAGGAGAGGTATGTACGTAACTCCTGACAACATGTTTGTAAATGAGAGGAGATTTGCAGGAATCTAGCAAAATGTACTCCCTCGTTATTATGATGAACTTATGGCATTCATCTTTCCCCTTTGTTTGTAATATGTACAAACCGGTGATGCACCGGAACGCGTTCGTGGGCACCCCCCCCCCCCCTCCGAACGTAGTAATTAAATACATACATATATATATATATATATATATATCTAAGAGGGTGTTTGGCACCCACCTGCCCCTTTCTGTTAAAAAAAAAGGAAAAAGGTACCCAAAAATATTTGCAAAAAAATTTGCAACAAACCTAACCACTGTCCATGCCTCCCATAATTGAGATACCACAAAATCGGGCACGAAAGAGCAAACAATTTATATTTTTTGAGTCTAGAGAACATTGTCTCGTGCTCTCGCTATCTTTGTCTCTTTGACGGATCTATATTATATTATTATATAAATACAGGTAAACGATGCGCTCTCCGGATGAACTTCAACAGCTTACTAATTACTTATGCTCCACAATGTCATTCAACACAGGGAAGTACAAGACCTACACAGTACTATGGCCTATATGATGAGATAGGTTTAGGGTTTTGGGTTGAATTCCAACAGCAACACTGAAAGGAAACATGAATTTTGTCACTGATGTAGCAGAACAGAATGGGATGATCGAATCGCAGGATGAGATTTTTTGAGAGCATAAGGTCCTTGTGCTTTTGACCAATTCTGAATGCTCGGGAAATTGCACGTCGTGTCACAACAGGAATCCTCCAAATTTACTTTCCTCAAACAACAAACTCTCTCTCTCTCTCTCTCTCTCTCTCTCTCTCTCTCTCTCTCTCTCTCTCAAGACCAGAAGATTTTTTGGAAGAAGTATCCTCGTGTTCTGTGCGTGGGAAATGTCCTTCATCTAAAAAACTTTTAATCACGTTCTTCTCTACAGTTTTATGGGCTTCATACAGATTGAGTAAAGGAATTGGCTACATACAGGTTGTCAAGAGGAATTGGCTTCACTGCCCATTCTTGCAGTTTTACTCCTCTCGGTGAACAACCAACAGAAGGATATCAAATATACTGTTGAGCAAAATTTTAATGATGATGAAGAATACAAGCCTTCAGTTAGCTAGGAAGAAAGTTTGAGCTCTTCCATAAGTCTGAAGTGTGACAGAAGTACTGAAGCGTTTTCACCAGAAATGGCAACAAGCATCTTGAGTTTGCACCCTCATAATGCGCATGGAGAAGATCGGCATCTCGAGAAGGATCAGTTGTGACTCCAACGCTTCAGTATTTCCTTGTTTGCTCTACTGGTTTTTCAGCTCGTGAAGTCGAAAGAACAATGCATCGGCCTTCCCTATACAAATGCTTGTTTGGACGTATGGTATAAGTGACTAATTTTTTCTTAGTGCATGTGGTTGATGTACTGAAGCTGCTTGGTATATGACAGGGACGGTGTGAGTGAAAGTCAATTAGAGCATTTGCAATCAGAACACAGTTTGAAATGTAGTTTTATGGGTTTCATATCGGTTTAGGGTTTGGGCTTTGGCTTCATTGCTCATTTCCTAGACTCGGACATCCAAGGAAACAACATTCCTTTTGGGGCAGTGATCAGTACCCTTTCGTCTGAATATTTGGCCATGAAGCTTTGCAAGAAAGCAATGGTCAAAAACGTCCTTCCAGTGCATGGAGATGATAGGAGTGGTTGTGTCAATTTTTTTTACTCAGAGAATTGACCTAGTCATTAATTGCTCATTCTTCAAATATATATATATGTATGTATGTATATCAGATATGAGGGTTCGGGCCAGACGAGGGCAATAAGTTAAAAAAAAAAAAAAAGAGTAGACGTGTCCACCCTCGGACGCCCCCCTGGCGCGTTCGCGTCCGGACGCGGACGCGCGTTCGCGCCCGGGGTCCGCTTCCTTAGATATATATATATATATATATATATATATATATATATATATATATATATATCATATTTGCTAGCAGAATGTGTTTCGCCAGCTGGGTGTTTCAAAGCCCGGAACGTTGTGGTGATTTTTTGTTTTGTTATATATCATATGTCATCTATTATAATTGAAATTTTAGTGTTCACGGGCAGCGGGCAGCGTGAGCGCTGCCTGGGACTCTTTTTTTTGAAATTGTTCATATTTTTTTTTTGGGCAGCAGTCGTGCTGCCCCACTGGCAGCCTGACTCCGCCGAGAAAAAAAAAAACTTTCCCATTTTTCAATTTTTTAACCCTGCCGCCCAAAACCCTACCTTGCTCGCCCAAAACGCCTGCCTGCCCGCACACTTGCGGGCTCACATCGCTAGTATAATATAGATACAATATGTATATACTGTATCTATGTTGTATATATGGTATCTAGATATTGTATAGATACACAATATCCAGTAAGATAAATATTAATTGAATCAATTTCACTAGGTTTAGGCTGTTATTATCCCACAGATCGAAATTTTTTAAGTTTCAAAAAAATTTGCGCACACATTTGAAAATTTGTATGTTTTACAGGTTTAGGGTTTTGGAAAATGTGATATGTAGACATGTAAAAAATGTCTGACCATTCTAGAAGAGAGAGAGAGAGAGAGAGAGAGAGAGAGAGAGAGAGAGAGAGAGAGAGAGAGAGAGAGAGAGAGAGAGAGAGAGGACATGTGTCTTATCCCTTCACTTTGGTTTCAGCCATGATTTGGTATGGTTCAAGGTTTGTTGTGATCTCAGATGTATAGAGAGGGAGGGAGAGAGCACAGTCCATTTTACTGATGTCGGTATTTTCAAATATCAGAGCTCGGAATTGTGGACCTTAATCAGTGAATCAGTTAATTAACACATTAGGAATCAGTATTTAGTGAACCATGAACACCTAGTATTCAACAAAATCTTACTTCTGCAATGCATAAATTTTTTTGAAAAAATTATATCGAAATTTCCTACCAAAAATGTTGTCATCTGACATCCATATTTCCCAAAAAAAAATACGTTTCAGAACGTGTTTCGCAATGCGTTTCAAAACCCGTTTCGACTCACCAATTATGCTATATATATATATATATATATATATATATATTATAGATATATTTTGTATTATATAAACAATATATTAATTATTTTATGTTGTTTTTTGGCTATAAAAACTAGAAAAATCTAAGTGAAACTTTGTTCTCAAAATATTAAAACAATCAAAACAATATTACCTGACAAAAATAGGGTCCTTGAAGTGGTTAAAATTTTTCAAAACACTACCATCAGATTTTCCATAAATTTGTTTGCATTTTGAATACCATATTGTAAAAACAAAAAGCGTTCTTGAACAATGTTCAGGGCAAATTCCAAGAACCCGTTTCGGAACGCGTTTCAAAATGTGCAGTGCAACTCTAGTACAATCCAAGATGGCCTCTTGTAAAATTACAAGCATGCAGTTGTTACAACCTTGCCAAAAAGACCTTGTCTAACCGATGCTCGAAAGCGATCACCTTTCGTCAACACGAATTTACCAAATTGAAGATTAGAAACTTGTCCACCACCTAGTTGTGAGCATCATAATGACATGCTATATCCAACACTCTCTCTATGCACTGAATAAAGTACCATTGGAAGTGTGTTCGTAGTGGTCCTTTGGACGCAAGCATCAAAGCTCCTCAAACAAAGAGGAGAGCACACTAATTTGTTACAAGATCTTGTTTATTAGAATCACCACCCAAAAAAGTTGTTGCCAAAATGCTTATTGTGTGTCCTATTGATTGAATGGTTGGATACATATTGTACCGTAAGCGGGTACCTAGCCACCCCTCTTAACTTTGTAATATTGAAGTGACAAAGCAAAATGCTATTTACTCATTAACCAAATTAAACCCTTGTTCACTTTATCCTCAAGTCTCGTTAAGCTTAATTTACGCTTGCACCTTATTGATTCCCTTTTTAACCATCTACTATGAAGTCATTAGGCTTTGACTCAACTAAGCTGATTATCCAAAATTGCTCATTTTGGCCTGCTAGCCCTAAGGGTGTCACGTGGCCTTTCCCCTCATCGAAAGTTTCTTGTTAAAAAAATTGTAGTATCTCTTTTTCAAAGATTCCACTATCTCCTAGGTTTTTGGCAATTCCTTCAATGCTACAAAGTATTGAAGAATCATTTTATGTATCAAGTGAAACTCCCTTTTTTCCGTTACTTTTTTTTTGGTCCAAGTGAAGATTCACTTCCACCTTGACCAAATTATGTACAAGATTGTTATTTTTTTTTTTTTAGCAACGCTCAAGTCTACTTACACAGAACTAGGGAGTTTGAGCTTGTAAGTAACCTCTTTGACCTTTTAGGTAGTGATCCATTATCCACCATAAATGGAGCGACAACTTTGGATGCTTATTGGGCCTTAGCATGCCTTCATGGCAAGAAGCAAAGTTTTTTGCATAATCGTCAAACATTTACAACTAGGTTGAAGGCTTGTGGCTTGTGTCCCAAACATTGCCATGAAAAGACTCATATCAATAATTGAATGCTTGGTAATGTCATAAGTGAACTCCAAGATTATGAGATGTGCAATTGCACTTTAGAGGTCAAAAAGCTTGTTGAGCAAAACTTATTCAAAATTTGGTGTATTTTGCATATAGATTCCCACCTTTTCTCTTGGATGTGTGGTCTGTTTAAAGGTAACAATTTTTCACACTAGAAGCAAATGTAAAACTAATTGGAGAAACCTGTCTTGTCCTTTTGGGCCTCTTATTCCTAGATTGAAAACCTTTGTTAACCATCGTTTGGCTAGGTTGTCCATTTTGACAAACTCTTGCATCACCTTCCGTGATTTAGTCATCATAAATTGTTGCAAATTGAATTGCTGGGGTTGAGAGTATTACTTTTTTCCTATTGACCTCACACCAAATAGTATAATCAAGTTCAAATCCTGATGTTTATATCACATGTTGTTTCGTATTCTCCACTTGGAAGTCGCAACTTTAAAGAAAAATAGCACATAAGCACATGTTGAGACTTTGTACTCATCGTCAAAATAGGCGAACATCCAACAATATTTCCAATTGTTCGTCCAAACCTTAAGCTTATCCACCAAGCATAATTGTTTTTCTTGGCAAAATTCTTCATAATTGCAACATTACCAAAAACTTAGACCTCGAATCATGACAATCTTAGGTAGATTACCCAAATCCATGGGTTGTTCAGACCCACAATGCTTTTTAGTATCATCAACCAGTGCCATCTCAAAGCCCAACTCAAGCAAGATACACCAACTTATAACGTGTGGGAAGATCGAGATCTACAATGATGTGGCTTATATTCTATTGCTCTCCTCAGTGGCCATGGGTGAGATACTTGGACCTTGACTTTTAGCAATTTGTCAATTGTTTCACTCTTGAGTTGTTCACACTAACTAGCTTGATTAGCTTCCTACCGATGGTCGACGTCCCATACCATCGACCATCACACTTGGCTCTCATGGGTGCTCATTGTGTACTTTTCACACGTGTGAGTACATCTCAAACAATGTGATTGATTTCATAAGATGTGTGTGATTGCACATAGATCTACCTTTCACAAGGTATAAAACATTCTAGCTTCAAAATCTAAGGCAAGAGCACTCAACACATGCATCTATCACAGCCTCCGTGATCATATCCTTGTAGTGCTGGCTTATAATGACTCCAAAGATCCGTCCCCAACCACAGAGCCCTTGTGTATCATGATTGGTTCTAGGAAGACATGCACGGAAGGATTAAATGCACGAAAGTACATGAGATACTATGAAGAGCAACATCAATTTTGCTTGAAATCCCTACATTATGCCAATAGACCAAAAAGTGGTTAAAAAAGATGGTTCATATTTGCGCATCCTAAATATGTTATTGATTGAGCTTTATTTGAAATTTGCTCATTCGGAAAAGACGGCTATTTAACCTCTCATTCGTTTATCAATGTACATGCATCAATGACTCGTGTCTTTCTCTGGTGATAGCAACACCATAGTCATCTGATGCTGCCATCGTGGCTGCAGTTACCTTTTCTCAAGAAGGCAATAAACTACAAACTTTTTGGTTCTTGTGAATTGATAATAATAACAGACAACGATTCCATTTGTGAAAACCATTTTTTACTGGCAAAACCTGTTGAATATCATGAAGACCCTAGGAATTGGTCTCTTGTTCATTTGAGTTGATCTCCACCATGATAGATGTTGCTAAGGATTCATGTTGAAGAAAAACAGAATACTCTTTAAACTTAACTAAAGGAATGTTTCAAGCAGCAAATGTCAGACTTGTAGTATCAAACACTGAAACTGGGAAAAGTTTTGGACCCCTTACCTTACTGCTCAGAATTGTTGCATTCAGTGAGTTGAAGAGAGGACACCAGACTCGCAATCGATATCAAAACTAGACAGCTGTGTAGAACACTGGAGTCAAAAAAAGAAATTTAAGACTCTTTCTGAACCACAATTTAAAACCACCGAGCACCCATTGAATCCAAAGATCTAATGTGTAGAAACTGGTGCCCAAGCTCTACTTGCCGGTGAAGTGCTGTGATATCAAGTTTTGAGCTGAATATCAAATCAGAACACATTGTAGAATACAACAAATTTATAGATCAAATCGGTGCTGTTTTGTAAGAAAAAGTTCGAAATCTAGAATGGTTTATTATGTTTGAAGGCTATGAAAAAACTCCATGCAGAATCAACTGTTCATACTTTTGAGTCTTTTGTCCTTGTTACAGGTGAGGTTGACAGTGAATATTTCAGCAGATCTTTCGTCTGTATTTTCCTGGAACACAAAACAGGTTAGACCTGCATGTGGAAGATGAGGTCTGCACAAGTCTTGGACAATCTCCTGTGATTGCTTTGTATAGATAATAGCTTTTGTAGCGTTTACATTGCAGATCTTGTCAATGCTCATTGTTTTGGCAATAATTCTTGTTATCCCTGTGCATCATCTGTGATGCTTGCAGTTATTTATATTTGTGGCTGCTGAATACATGACTCCCAAAAAATGTGTTTAATCAGGTGTGTTTCACTATCTTCAATTTCCTATCATCTGCGTTTCTGGTATGCTGATCGTATATGTTCTTTGGCATGTAAAGATACAGATACTGATCAAGGCTAGAGAGAATTACAAATATGATGAAAAGATTGAAAAATTGTTTTGGCGCTGGTTTCCTTCTTAAATTTATTACTTGATCATTGCATGTATGGACATATGCAGTTTTTCAACACTGTCAATTGTCATTGACCTCTTTATCACCTGGTCAATTTTTAGAAGCTGTGTTACATGCTTTGCTATTATGTACGTCTGGCTTACATGTCATGTTAACGCTGGACCATTGTTGCTGAATTCTTCTAGTTTGTGCAGGTTTCATTGTGGATGCCATTTTGGTCCTAAAATAATTTTCATACTCTTTGCTCCTTACACTTTTCAATAAATTGTGAATCATGGAACCTTAGGAGCTTCGGCAGGGAGAGCCTGACAAAACATAAAATTTTAGTAGGCGATTGAAATCTCAAGTGAGGAGGCATGGATTGAATTGATAGGTCATCAAATAAGTTGATGTTTGTTAAACTGCTCAAAACATGGATATGTAGCTCAAATAGAAGACTATATAAGATTCAATGAGATAATCCATAGAAACATTCCTCTTTTGGAGGCTTCCGCTTTTTGAACATCAATGTTGGTGGAGTTGACAAGTATCTAACTTGAGTTGTGGGCATTGTCTATTTCTCTAGGTAGCTAGATCAATTTTCGAATACTGTTGACAATCAATGTAATTGTTTTGTGCACACAATGTTCCTCATTTTTGGAAGATAAAATTTGAGTTTGAATTATATATCCGTTTTACACATTTCTAGGCATGTGTGAATCTTGACAACACTTTTCAAACTACAAGAAATATGCCTCTTTGCATATGGATTTTCTTCGATTTCTTTTTTTCATCTGAACAATTGGATTGTGTGTGTATTCCCTGAGCAAAAGCCAACCAGATTTATGACTTTTATTTACTGGCATTGACAAA
>CM055099.1:19634664-19712465 GCA_029204225.1 Diphasiastrum complanatum
CCTCCAAAGTATGAGGGCTCTGATACCAAGTTAACATTCTATGTGAAATTTTGATCTTGTGGAGGTGCATATTAGAGATGCAATCACTGACTGATTGCCAACCATCAAAACCATAATAACATCCACAAGTCACAGAGTGATGGAGGAGCTCACATAAAGCAAAGAGCTCTCAAAGCAAAAGCATCTTATTACAAAGAGACTGATACATATACAAGTAAAGGTCCCCTTTGCATGGGACGCCACGGTGGCATAGACCTAATAAATGCACGAAATTCACTATTGGCCTCTACGTGGCATTTTAGCCTATATACAGGTAAACTCCCATTATTGGCCCGAGACAAGCCCCCGGGATGGCTTTTTAACTAAGCCTACCAAACTAAAATAGTATATAACTGTAAACTACAATCAGAATTGAGTTTACTATTTTTAACTCTATTTTTTCATGAGTAGATGACTAAGAGATGTTAAGATAGACAATATTGTAATGAGACTTTTTTCAAGGTTATCCCTTTTTCTTGATGGGTAGTTAATTGATAAGTGGAATGTTAAAATCGAAGACATGTGCAACTAAGGACTTTTATTAGATTCGTTTTAGATGTGAAGTGTGTGTTTTTTTTTTCAACAATTGAGATATCTATGGCATCGAAGAGTGTGAGATTTTTTAAGAGTAATTGATAAGTGGAGGTTGGCATCAAATTGTTGTGCGCATCCGACCCTTGTCGTATGTGGCTTCCAGGTGTCTTTGATAAATAATGTGATTCGAAATTTAACCTAGTATACAATAATCATTTTTCGAAATGATTTTTTATGATTTTTATGAAAATAGTTTATATTGGGAACTGATATAGGAAATCGACGGTTCTTATAGAAACCCGGCCCGGATCTATTTCTAGACATCGAAAAAACCGACAATATAGTATAGTAAAAAAACTCGCGAGAACTTTGATTGTAATGAAGGTCTACGTACAAAGATCCAAAAGTAAAGAATAATTAATCAAAAACACCTTGAACTCCTCAATGGTGTACTCTTTTGGAATTGATTGTACAAATTTAGAATCTTATCATGTAGATCCCTGTTGTTTTCATTAGTTTAGAAGTATTGAGCCTTGAACCCCCTTAACACCCCCCCCCACACCCCCCCTCGTGTGACCTCTCACCTCTCAATTGGACACAAAGAAGTAGAACAATATGCAAATCTTAGTTTTCATTGGTTTGGGATAATTGAAGAGCGAGGCTAGCCATGTAATGATGCACGTAGGCATGCTTCACATATCTAGGCGTAATCCGATCCATGCCTATGTGCATTAGTACAAGGCTAGCCTCGCTCTTCACAAGATTGCAACTGCCTTGTCACAAACCGATGAGCATGGATCACAAAATTGGAGTTGGCCTTGTGACAAATCTACATGAGTAGGGATTTAATTACTTAAAATTTGGTTTAATTTATCTTGCAATTGTATTGCTAATTTTGAGAGACTAGTTGCACTGGACTCAAATTTAGTTATTATATACATGTCTTGTATTCGTCTCAATGCATTTAGTATTGCTGATCATTTCTAATTTTGTGTTCCATGTCAATTGCCAAGGTGCACTGATACAAATGGCGAGTTCACGTTCCTCATTTTCAGATGAATGAAGCAAGACCATCACATATAGGATCAGAGGCCTGGTTACACCAGGAGAATACCATGCCCATGTGCACCTATGTAAGTATGCACTACGACGAGAGCGACGTACCACTCACTATCACATGTTCGATATGTATGGTCAGATTGAGAGGGAGTCATTATTTGTGCGGATGGAGGGTCGGTTCTTCGGTGAGTTTACTTTGCAAAGCTCTTTGTATGGCTAAAAACATGATTGCACGTTCCTTTTTTCGGGTATGTTGTTTGGTGCCCTTTCTGATTGGAGGAATATTTTGTTATTCTTGATTGTTGTTGCACTTGTATTGTGTAGGACGATGACTCACACTCACATGACTATCAAAGAATTCAACCAGATGTTTCCATGCAATCCGCAAGATTCAAGTGTGCAAGCACACGAGATCCACCACTTTCCTCGCATACACCACCCGTGGACTTGCACGAAGATGAGACACAACACCTGAGGATGTGCCATTCACATCGCATGATCACAAGGGGGACATGGATGACATGATGGATGCATTCTTCACAAACCCACCCGAGGCCACATTGACAAGGGAAGAAGAGATGATGCGTGGTACGAGGGTGCACAAATGTCAAAGTTGCGAGCTTGTTTGCTACTTTTGAACTTGCAAACTAAGTACGGGTGGTCGGATGCGAGCGTCATGGAGTTGTTTGGGTAAGCTTACTAGCTTCATGTGTGATATAGACAAATTGCTCTAATCTTGTTTTAGTTTTAATTCATGCATTGTAAAAAACTGTATATAACTAATTACATAAATATATATTTTATCATGAAAATGTTGCTCCCAAATAACACCATGGTGGCGTCTCGACAAGAAGCCAAGAAAATGCTATCCGCGGTCGGCATGGATGAGTATTCATGTATGTCCCAATGATTGCATCTTATATCAAGATGAGTTTGAGGAGGCAAGCACGTGTCCACGCTGGGGGGAACACCGCTACAGGCAAGATTTACAAGGAGCGACCATAAGGTGGTAAGACATTTTCCCATCATACCCAGGATACGCCACATGTTTAAGTGTAATTCCATCGCAGAGCTAATGACATGGAATTCGAACAATCGTTCATCAATTCTCCAGCATGGAAGCACATGGATGCTACCTGACATGAGTTTAGGGATGAGCCTCACCATTTGTATTTGGGATTGGCCATGGATGGTGTGAATCCATTTGGTTTGCACTCCACATCATGGTCCACTTGGTCGGTTGTCCTTGTAAACTATAGCATCCTCCCTTGGCTAAGTATAAAGAAGGGGCACCTAATGCTCGTCCTTCTTATCCCGGGAAAATACAAGGTAAAAAAAATGGATGTGTATATGGCTCCCTTGATAGATGAGCTAAAGATTCTATGACAAGGAGTTCAAGTGAGCGTTATATCAAGCCCACTAAGACAAAGAGATTTTGTGGTAAAGGGGATCTTGATGTGGACGATGCACAACTTTCCTAGATAGGGGGAATGTTCAGGTGAAATGTCCTTGCTAGGGGGATGATTTTTGGCGAGCAATTACATGACAAAGTCGAGCATCTTGAGCACTCACTCGCCCTTCATCCCAGTCATTTGCTCGCTCTTCATCCAAGTCTTTTCATTTTATATCTATTCAAGTACCATTTCCTTTCTATCAATCAAGTATCATTTGATGCTTTGATGACATAATCAAGACTACAAATGTAGCAATTCTAGTATGTTTGGAGGTTATAGATTTTCGTTTGAATGTTGACAAGTTGGCAAGCACATGATCTATCGTTCAGAATTTTGTGTATGCTCAGGATGTTGCTCAGGAGCTTGAGACCATTACCTTCTGGCAGGTCACATATCAGCATTGAATGGTCATTTTTTTGGGTGATCTAGTGTTGGTTTTTTTTTTCCAATCATTTTCTTAGTGGTGATTCCCAGATTTCCTTTGCTAGTGTATCCTGGTTTTAGTAATTTCCTTTGCCTCTATGTTTCTTGCAAAACATGATCTTCTTTCACTACTGATTCAAACTTTCCAACATCTTATAACTACTCTTATCAGGTCCGTCATTGATTCTGTGAATCTAGCATAATAGATTACTCACTCCCTTGGTGAGTAATCTTCGGGAAACCTTGGCCTTTCGTATGCTTTTCTAATGAGGCTGCTTGTCATGCCATCATCTTGAGCGAAACTAGGTGTTAAATCATATCATAATGAATCAGCATGGAAATAGAAGGCTGCTTATCATGCCATCATCTTGAGCAAAACTAGGTGTTAAATCATATCATAATGTATCAGCATGGAAATAGAAGCTATCATACAAAATGCACCAAAACTTTAGTTCATTCATGCTACTTCACACAAGTACAGAAAATGAGTTGTATCAAAATCAAACATAATGTGCATACTACATTCATATGATGCAAATCAAACAAAATACTCATACTACATTCACTATGGCTACTTTATATTACTATTTTTTTTATGCCAACATTAAAGATGATGTTTTAGATGGAGGAGAGTCACTAGTAGTATCACCTATTTTAGTCATGATGGGTGCTCAATCAAGGCTTTACTAAAAGCAGCAAATAGATACTCATTGCGTTATACCATGATGCATTTTTTAAAGATCACTAATAGATTGATAGCTCAAAGTCACATATCAAGGTTGCTTAATGTTTTGAATGTGTACCTCTTTGTATGAAATAAGCTATTTTTGTGTTGCAATGAGTGTATCAAGGAAATAATACCAATGGTCTTACTGGACAAGAAGTAGTTTTTTTTGGGATTTTACCTATGAGCATAGCCACATTGATATGTATACTATTATCCAGTCTTTTGTTTGTAACTGTCCACATCTCCTTTTGAATCTGTGTGATCCCATGGGTTTATACTACCAAGAAGAATCACTCATCTTGCATGTCTTTCCTACTTTTTGCCCATTTCAATCTTCCTCTCTATTTGCTTATCCCTTCCCATCTATGCACCTATGAATAGCCTATAAACTTCCACCCCCTCCGCCCCTAATTCCCATGGTAACCACCCCCATTTAGCCTTCTCCTTACTACTACTTTTGATCCTCCTTCAGTCATTTGTCCCACTCTCATGAACTTGTTGCCGAACCCTTTTCTTTTGTGCATCCTCTCATGATGTCACTACATTTGCACCTTTTCCTCCTTGTTTCATATCCCTCCATTAGCCTCCCTTCCTCCTTGCTTTTGTCCCATGCTTTTGCCTTCCGATTGGGGCTCCATCTCCTTGCTTCCAAAAATAATAGTGTTGCCTCACCCACTCCATGTGTAATTGTATATTTTTTGATCTTTCTACATAACTTTTTTTGTCATCATTACCATTCAAGCCCACATCTCCTTTTTGGCAACCAATTTTTGTTAGTTCATATAAATCGAGAGATTAAGTGTGTTCTATTTGTATTACTATTAGTATGTTTCATATAGGTAGCTCTTCGTCTTCATCATCCAACGAATCTAGAATCATTGACAAGTTCAATGGTTCTAACTTCTATATCTGAAATTTAAAACTCCAGATGATGTTAATAGATAGAGATGTATGGGATATAGTAGAAGGTGCTGACTTGAAACTAGAAGATGGTGATCAAGCGAAGGCATGGAAGATCAAAGATCAGAAGGCCTTAGCATGCATCACACTCAATCTGGCTGACTCCCAAATATCCCATGTTGCCACATGCAAAACCTCTAAGGATGCATTAGATTTGTTATCAAATCTCTATGAGACTCATGATGTAGCCACTAGATTACATCTGAGAAGGAAGTTCTTTACTCTTAGCATGTCTGATTCTACTGCCATCACTTCTCATATCAACAACTTCAAGTCTTTATTGGATCAATTATCAAGTGTAGGATGTTCTATTCAAGATAATGATGTGTTATGACCTTGCTTTCTTCTCTTCCAAAGTCGTATGAACACTTTGTAGTGATGATCTCCACACAACCCGACCTCACTCTTCAAAAGGTGATTGGTCAACTTCTTCAAGAAGAAATGTGGAGAAAGACCAACGACCTGTCCATCAAAGACAGATCCATGGCCATGTACACCAAAAAGAACTGTGATAGCTGGTACCCAACGCATGACCTCGCACAAGGAATGGTTTATAAAGTATGCATCTTACAACAGAGATCAATTCATCTACCTTAGAGATTCAAGCACCATACGCATTGAAGACAAACGGATAGTCAAGATCACATTTAACAACGATCTATCTATTTGTGTTCCGAACAAAACCTCTCCATCAACACTCTCAACATAAGAAACTTGTTTAACTTTACATTCATGGTTAGAGTGACCTGGAGCTCCACATCTGGTACACCAGATATTCGAGCTAGAAGAAGGTGCCTTCTGCTGCTTATCTGATACTTCAGATATGATTTGTACTTTTAAGTCTTGCATTTGCTTCAACAGATCCGAGATATTCTTCTTCCAAACTTTATCAATTTTTGTAGATAGTTCCTTGGAAGGCTTGGACTTCTTTTTCGTCTTCTTCTCCTTCCTATGGTTCTTATCGTCGTTGGAAGAATTTGAGGTTTCAGTGTCAGAGTCTGCACTGGAACTTGATGACTCTAAACTATCGGTTGAATCCTCTTTCGAACTTGAATCGTCTGATAAAGCTGATGAATTCTTCTTTGTCTTCTTGCTGGAATGACGCTTCCGAGCAATCTTTGACATTTCATAATTCTCTACTGTTGCAATGATTTCATCCGAAGTATTCATTGGTCCTTGTCGACAGTACCGGCCAATCTTACTTGGTAGGCCTGCAAGGTACCATTCAATCTGCATTGCAAGAGGATAAACACCCACCAATTTGCCAATTAAGTATTTTATCTTTCGGGTGTACCTTCTCATAGACTCCTTTTCTTTCTTTTGAATAGAGTTGAGACGTGCAAGCACTCGCGTAGAGTAGCCAATCTCGCAAATTGATTAATAAAGGCTTCTCTGAATAGGTCCCAAGTGTTAACGGCCGTTCGATCCATTTGGTTGTACCAAATTCGGATTTGTTTCCGTAGCAGACCAAGAAATATATGTAATTTGTCTACACTCATTCCCTCACTATTGGAAATGGCAATGGATTCAAACTGAGAAATATAAACATTTCTAATTCAGGATTGGTTCTGACTCAGGGTCAGGATCAAGATCTGAATTTGGATCAGGATTTGATTTAGACTCTGATTTAAAGCTAGGATCTGGATCAGGATGTGGATTAGGATTTTGAATAGACTCAGGAAGTTCAGGTTCAGTTTCGGTTTTGGGTTTATCAAGTAAGTTGTTGAGATAAACTTTAGCTTTCTAATAAGTGGCAAAAGGTGATGTTCCGCGCTGAAAAGCTTGTTGAATACCCATTCTCACGAAGGCTTCTATATCTTTCCAAATGCTCTGCTCTAGAACTGCTTCTTGTAGTTGGCATTCATCTTTAACTGACAAACATGTATATCCAACAGATTAGCAATCCCCGACAACGGCACCGAAAATAAGCATATGTCATGCTATACTTTTCTTAAATGTAAGGATATGTAGCATAAAAGTTTATCGTTCTCCAAAGAGACTACTTTATGTTGTGATTTTAGATGTTTTTAACTCATTTTATTATTCTTGGATTAAGAGCTGGTTGTCAACAGACATTTAAGAGTATCGATGACCGGTATCACCGGTTAGTTGTGGTTCCAAACAATCAAAAGTAAAAGATATTGATGCCGACAATGTCATATCAAACATGATGCATTTCTTATTAGTGTATCTGACTAATTGGCCAGCCCGATATATCGGTCTGTGCTCCTAATAAAGTTTGTCGGACAAGCAAGGTTTGTTGCATCAGATAAACCAAGGTAGAGAAAGATGCAAATGTCTCAATGCATTCCAAATGAAGTGTGACAATCTGTCATCAACAACAAAGAGTGCTCATCCATAAGAACGATTGACGACTTGAATCACACAAGTATCCATATGCAAAGATCAAAGCATTGATTTACAACAACACAGAGTAAGCTTTAGGATGTGTAAGTCTGAATATATGTCAGAGAAATGTAACAGTGATTCCGAAAGTTAACATCACAATTAAGTTTCAAGCAATTGATTATTCAATCGCACAATCAATCAAATGATCAATGAGTTTTAAGAAAATCTTAGCGGTGAATTTACGGTAGTTCTCATACGACAATATTAAGGCTAAAGAAGTGTCTGACCAGAGTTTCAATCACAAGCACATCCGACAAGGTGAGGCTTACCAACTGTCAGTAACAAATGTACTCAACAAATAGAAGGCTTATGAAAGTAGAGAGAAGAGAGAACTCGAAAACTCAAACACTCTCAGTGATCTCCTGATAAACTCGTGATTGTATTGGAGCGTGAATGGAGTACATATAGAGAACGAGCGCAAGAGAACGCAGCTTTCTAGTAACCGTTATGTCACTTTTTATATAGTTTGATAAACTAATTTCATTCAATGCAAAAATTACATGTGTACATTTCTTAAGTGGCATCCTTGTCATGCGACTTTGCTCTAATGAGAAGCAAGCACGTGGAAGGTTACAATGTTTAATTTGAGGCGGGACCAGTAGGGCTTCTGGAATGTTTCTTCCTTAGGGCTAGCCTTTTTATTAAGGTTTGTGTCATTTCACATTTACCCTTTGGAATACAATCCTTTCTTTAGTCATATTTATTTAGATTTCTTTGTCTTCAATATATCTTTGTTTAAGTTGTCATTGTCTGGTCCATTATATATGTCTTCATATTCGGTGATTATCTTCATCACTTGAGTAGGTTAATTGGAATTTTGCATCCTCAATTCGTACTTCAAGAAAAATGGGCATGTAATATGGTATTACAGGATTCAATGACACAATTTCGGAGGATGATCATGTGCTAGCTTTACAAGCTAATGATGACGTTGAGCGTGATGCATTATCATCGGATGGTTCGACAACACACGACACACCTTCTTGATCTCACTCGTCGTCACCGTCGCCATGAGCTTTTGAAGATCAACTTATTAATGATGAAGCTATAGGAGATTTTTGGGTAGAACTAGAGATAGTCTCATTTGGTTTGGTAGATTTGTCACATGATGATGCGACAAATGATAATGATAAACCACCAAATGAATGAGTGAGATAGTACGATGTATTTCAATTTATTGTGATATTAATCATATTGCTCACAGATGCAATGACACTTTATTAATTGACTAGTTGACATCGAACAAAAAGTCGATGCGTGTGAGTACACAATTTGTGATCATCATTTTTTTGTGATACATAAATTTCTTTATTCACTTTTGCATATGGCAACCAAAGTTGATAGAAAATGGAATTTAATGTGTTGATAGGTAACAAATTCCAAAAGTGAGATCCATTTACATTCTGTTTTATATAGTGGGTTATACCGAGGGGCCTTTTTCTCATGAGTCTCGGTACTACCTCCGGTTAGCAGAGTGTCTGGAATGCCTCTAGCCACCTGGACCCTATTTATAACCCTCTCTATAAATGTCTCAAAAACAAGTTCAAATTTGGTAGGCTTATACCAACGTCAGCCTCGGTATATTCTTCTCTCTTCTCTACATTGGTGAAATGTGAATGTTAGTTGCTTGTTTTGGTGGATCCTAGGGTTGATCAAAATAGTATATTTGTTGTTGTATGGACTGGTGGACTGTTGTATTGCACCATCACTCAAGCCAATGATCTTGGATCTTAGATCACTTTTGGATCGGAGTTTTTCTCATATAGGTCTTGGTTTAGCATACTCTTAAATCCACCACTTAAACCTCAAGAAAAATTCAGAAGAGATTTGAGGTGGAGTTTAAAGCTAGAGAGGAGAATGGTAAAAGCATTTTTAGGCAACAATTTTTCTCTTAAGCTAGAGAATGGCATTGACCATGTAATTCATATAGACCAACTTTTAAACAATGGTTCAAATGTCCTCGAAGATGATATTGTGGTTGTGCTACTTAATGACATGTCGAATGAGGACCATGTTGACATTTTCATATCCAATAACATATTTAAGGAAAATATGAGAACTGTATATAATTGATGCTTTACTTGAGGAAGAATGTAGAATGCAGAGTTCAAGTGATGTTGTCTTTAATATGTTAAGAGAAAATCTATGCAAGAAGAAAAAGACATATCGAAAGGCTAAGGAGCCACAAAAAAATGGTAAGGGCACTAAAGAGAAAGTAAATCTAACATGTAAGCCCTCTAACTTTTCGAATGTTCTAGAAGACCACTTTTTCTAAGTATTTGTAATCACAGTTCTTTAATTGTCTATGTGATTAAGGAGCTTACAACAAGATTTCCAATTTTAGTAATGATTTTCTAAAAGATGAATTCATGGATGCAAAATTGTGGTGTTTTCCGTGTTGAATATGTAGTTGTAGATGTATGGAGGGACATTGTCCTTTGCATGGAGCATAACTCTTGGAAAAAATGCAAGGTTTTGGGGATAATCATGGATGTTGGCTCAAAGGAGAGTGTTACACATGTGGCCTGAACATATGTACCCTGGTTACATCCATAGTTTCTTTTTTGGACTATTATTTGCCTGTTGTCTTTATTTCTATATTTTGAATAGAAAATTTAACTATTAATTGGTAGTGAAAATGCAAAGTTTTATCACCCAACATCGATATCAATACATTGAATTTTGAAATAATTCGCATCACCTAGTGTAATAAATTAGCTATTTCATATTAGAAAATTAAAACCATGGTTACATTAAGATCTTGCATCATATGCTAATATGGTGACACATTAGCAATATATATCTACCTCAAATGTTATATTACAAACTCCTCATGTACTCACTATTATTATAAATAATGGGCCTAAAATCTCAATGTGTGATTAATAACTGGTTTATTTCTTATGTGTAAAAGGACTTGGAACAAGGGGTCGCCTTGGAGGAAGTCATTGCACCACCTCCTTGCCCTCATCTTCTCTCTCTCTCTCCTATCATGAAATCGTTGTGTGCTTTGATTTCTTTGCAATGACCTCCACCTTGCCTTCGTCGTCTTCTCTCTCTCTCTCTCTCTCTCTCACACACACACACACACTCACTTATTCTTTCCTATCATGAATGTGTTGTGTGCTTTGATTTATTTTGCAATAATGGCAGCAAAACATCCCCACATCAAACCACCCAATACTATAGTTTCTCTCTATAGGCTCCTATCATGTTATCATTCTCTCAAGCCACTAGATATGTTGTCATTCTGACATGCATACAAAAAGCACTTTCTAGTCATACTATCTCATGAGTTTCATAAGAAACAATCAGCATCTGTATGAAACATAACAATAACAAACGCATAATTAGCTGAAATGAATGACTTACATTCTACCTTAAATGCACGAAGAGATTTAAACAAGTCAAATCTAATTCATTTCTTGGTAACTTGGATATTGCATACTACAAGAAGTTATACATCAATTTCGAAATGCATCTTCACAATGGCTTGACATTCCTAATGAGGTTCTATCATCTTCAAATCAATTCCAAGAGAAAGTAAATAATCATAAGAAGTTAATATAAGTTTGCAAGTAGACATGATTACAGCATGAATGCACTGTAGTTGAGCCATGTATATCTCTAGAAGAGGGTGGTTTATCGGAAAATGGTTGGTGGTGACAATATTCTACGCAACAGCAAGAGATGGAAGTGCGAGAGGAGAGCAAGAGAGATAAGGAGCCAGCGAGCAATTAACTAAAACACAATGTATTGAATAATCAACAGATCATGAGCAACAGCCCTTTACAGTGAGAGAGGCAACGGTTCACTAACCATTCCATCACGAAACGACGCAGTCACATAGAACATTAACACCATGGCATGTATATAGCTACTACACTTATTGGTTACATGGCAAGTGCTTCTCTTTTATTCTTAACTGGTGGGAAATAGAGCCATATCGGATCTGAAAGATGGAGGTCATGGCGATGAAATTAAGAAAGGCGGGGATGATGGAAATGCGACGAAGATGGGGGTTACGGCGACACAATGCGGACAGGAGGGTTGGGTGGAGATGGTAGAAAAACGGGTCCTGTTGGAGGAGGCGGAGTAGAGTGAGGAGGTGGAGATACCAGGAGGACCATCATACTGGGCGCTTAAGGATCGATCCTGGAGTTTCTTGAACTTAAACGATGAAAATTGTGTGATATTGAAAAGAGCTAACTACCAAGTGATTTCAGGCAATCATGTAATCGCAGTCTGTAAATTCTGTAATTGTGATTGTATCAATAGCAATATACATCGCTAAAGCACCTTGGCACTAAGGCTGATGAAGGAACAAGTACTGATGACCGAACAAGCTCCTACTTTACTAACTTTACTTTAAACTAGGATAATGTACTTGTTGTCCTTTCGGCTTAGATCGAGTATACCCACTAAGGAGAAATCAAGGCGCAAACTCATGAACTCAGAAGCAAAGCATCGCCAGGCTTTATAGATTGTGAAGTAGTAGATTGTAGCTGAGAAGCTGAGCACACGTATGTTTACGCCTTTGATGATTGTAACTTGCTTCAAAGGTTGACATAGGTTTTTTCCAACTCAAGATTTTGTAGTTGCATCCCGCTTGGTTGTTGTTGTAAAGCTCACTCGGGTGCACCCAGCCTGAAATATTTATAGAGAGAGATATGGAGAGGGTTATAAACCCACTGGACGACCTCGGAACATACATCGGAATACTGAAGCTAATTTGAGGGGTATACCGAGGCTGACGTTCGTATAAGCCTACCAAATTTAAACTTGTTTTGAGACACTTATAAAGAGGGTCCAAGTGGCTAGAGGCATTCTAGGACACTTTGCTAACCAAGCGTAACACCGAGATTGATGATAAAAAGGCCCCTCGGTATAACCCATGGTATAAAACAGAATGTAAATGGATGTCACTTTTGGAATTTGTTACGTATCAATACATTGAATTCCATTTTCTATCAACTTTGGTTGCCATATGCACAAGTGAATAAAGAAATTTATTTATCACAAAAAAATGATGATCACAAATTGTGTACTTCTTCTTCGATGTCAACTAGTCAATTAATTAAGTGTAATTGCATGTGTGAGCAATATGATTGATATCACAATGAATTGAAATACATCGTACTGTCTCACTCATTCATTAGGGGGTTCATCGTTACCATTTGCCACATCATCATGCGACAAATCCGCCAAACCAAATGAGTCTATCTCTAGTTCTACCCAAAATTCTCCTATAGCTTCATCATTAATAAGCTGATCTTCAAAAGCTAATAGTGACGATGACAATGAGTGAGGTCGAGAAGATGTGTCATGTGTCGTCGAACCATCCGATGTTGATGCATCACGCTCAACGTCATCATTAGCTTGTGAAGCTTGCACATGATCATCCTCCAAAATTGTGTTATTGAATCCGTCATCACGATCTTGTTCTTGAGGTGCAGAAGATTTCGAGCTTTTTACTGCTTTTGTGATAGTATGCATGTGTGCCAGTTTGACGGTACGCGTAGTGGAAGTTGGGACACGCATCCTGTAACGGGGACCGAACTGCCATGCAACGGTACCCCACAAAAATTAGACTGTGTATATGTACCTTTCAGTCTCTTTTGTATATTCAGTTTAGAAGTGTTCTCTTGGGTTGGTGTGTGATCTCTCTTTACTGCTTATCTATTTGATGTTAGATAGCTTGCAAATTAGCTTACTATACTGCCAGTAAGATCTTTGAAATGGTATCAGAGCCTGGGAGTGGTGCAGTTCATGGTTAGCAAGAAACCGAATTCTTGGAGAATTTGAAGAATTGGATATGGTAGGCCTTGCAGTCAATCGATTCAATTGGTCAGCAAGCAACTTGATTGAGTTGGATTGATACATTTGCATGTTTCAATTGTGTCTTCTCTGGAAGAACAAAAAGTTCAAAATTGTAAGCCTCTTTGAAAGAGCAGGTTTTGGAGCGTTGTCACCCTGTACTCAATCAATTCCCCACCAATCAGCAATCTAACAGCTCCAGTGAGTGACCTGTAGTAGGGCGACCTCTTTCAGACATGTATCTGCAAGAAGAGCTCAAAGGAAGAATAGCTAAAGCTTAAAAGACAACAAAAACCCCATAGCCAGGGTTTTTATCTATAAAGTAGCTTGTTTCTCTCTAAAGAAAGAGTTTTTGGTAGCTGAAAAACTATGATCAAGGGCGCAGTACTTGCAGAAAGCAGATTTGAAGAGGCCATAGACAGCCGTGACCCACATAGAGAGAGATAGGTGAAATTTTGTTGGTTTCTACCATAGCCATAGCTTGAAAGCTTGAAAAACAAAGGGGAGAAATAGAGAGGGTTGCGACAGACAAGTCGCGCGCGCCCACAGTTGGTAATGGTGTATTCTCTTGGTCAAGTAAGAAACAAGACACAATTGCTCTTTCTACTACACAGGCAGAATACAAAGCACTATGTTCAGCATGCAGGAAGTAGTTTGGCTAAGAAGAACGTTAGAAGACATTGGAATTAAAAATAAGCCTACTGTTATCAGATGTGATAGTCAGAGTGCTATACAGCTAGCTAAAAATCTTGTATTTCATGCACGCACGAAGCATATAGAAATTAAGTAGTAAACCTTTAAGTACTGATAAGTTTGAGTTTTTTAGAGAAAAGCTCTTTGTAAGAAAGATATACTAGGGCTTAAGGGAGAGTGTTAGAATAAGTAAGCCCGAGTTTCTCTCACAGTTCATGACTTTCCATGTTTAGCAGTGATTTTGAGCTTTTTACTGCTTTTGTGATAGTATGCATGTGTGCCAGTTTGACGGTACACGTAGTGTAAGTTGGGACACGCGTCCCGTAATGTGGACCGAACTGCCATGCAACGGTACCCCACAAAAATTAGACTGTGTATATGTACCTTTCAGTCTCTTTTGTAAATATAGTTCAGAAGTGTTCTCTTGGGTTGGTGTGTGATCTCTCTTTACTTACAAAACGAATGTGCCCCATTCTTTGTACATTATTTTATGTAATGTTTATCTTGTAGGTGGATTACCTCAAAGGAAATCAAGTGGAGTAAAATGCATTCGAAACAACAAGAAATGATTGAAATTGTGTGCCTGCTAAAAAGAGATTTTCCAACTTCTTTCATGGATATACAAGTTCATGTACTTGTGCATTTGGTTGATGAAATTTCCATTGTCGGGCCACACATGCACACTACATGAATGTTCTACCTTGAGCATTTTTTGAAAGTTCTAAAAGACTTTGTGAGACAAAAGCCAAGGCCAGAAGGTAGCATTGTAGAAGGTTGGCTTATTCAAGAATCATTATTTTACACCACAGAATATCTCTCACAAATACACCCTAGCATGCCAAAGTTATGGCATGCTGAAGAGGACGAACGCGTTAAAGGTGAAATTATCTCAAGAAAAATGAGTTGTAAGAAAAATGTATGCATCGTTATGTGAAAAATTGGCACGTTCATTTTGTACAATTGTGGAAGAATGGACAAGTGCATTTCAAAGTACGAAGAAGCCAAAAAGGAGAGAAGTGTGGCTTTGAGACGAAACAACAGAAGGAACAGGCCATTTGCATGAGAATGACAAGCCATTAACACAACAACAAAATGCGCGATTTCCGACACAAGGTTCCGATGAATTCAAAAAAAATTCATAATCTGTCGGAATTCGACATAATAATACGTCAGAATCGGACACAAAAAAAAAAAAAAAAAAAAAAAATTTGCCGAAAATTTTTCTGACGGCCAATAAAAATGTCGGAATCCGACATCCCATTTCGGAGACTGCAACTTTTTAAATGGATGACGTTACCTATCCGTGCAAAAAAAAAAAGGAAGCACAATGCGGACGTCGGATTCCGACGGATAATACAGATGTCGGAATCCGACGTCCGTGACCAAATTCTCAAAGCCGCGTCATTTTTTTAGGGTTTTCTTATTATTTTATTCTTGCAAGAGATTGTTGATGATCGGCTTTTGGCGCTTCTTCTCAACTCTATCAATTCCATTTGTCTCATTCCAAGTACGATTCTTTTGTTTTGTTATGTGCAACTAAGATTTCTTTCTTTATAACCTTTTCTTGTACATTATCTTCCTTGTATTTTATATTTTGTGTAGTTAAACACAAATATGTATCTTAGTGATTTATGATCATGAGCGAATGAGAGAGGAAGAGAAGGATGTGTGTGCGAGACATGAGAGAGAGAGAGAGCAAGAAAATCATAGATAGAAGAGTTTGATTTAATATTATGTTCTTTGTAAATTTTAGGGTTTAGATTTAATGTTATGTTCTTTGTGAAATAGTGTGAGACTGAGAGCTCTTGAGGTTTGAATGAAGATCATAACCAGCTCCACCATCAAATATGTAGAGCTACCACTTTTTCTCACTGATTGATCCAGTATGGCTATCTTGTTGCTACTCCCTATCGAGCCATAAAGGGTAATCCATCGTTGCCTGATACATGTAAAATGAGATATCAGCGAGAGAAAGCTAGTGAAGTGTGCTCGGTATGATGACATTTCTGTCGAAAATCAAAACTCAAAATGAACTTTGAAGAGTGCCGTTGGAATCTTGAGATATCTTGGCTATGGGGTGCTTAATTATCTTTGCTATGTGAGTTAGAACCCAATTTTCCTTGCCAGATATTTGGAGAGCTGGCCTACCGTCATTGCTAGATGAGTGAGCCATCTAATATAGTCGTTGAGGAATTGAACGTTGACTTCCAAAATACTGAAAGATTATTGCTGATTTCCAAAAGAGAGTTGAGAGATGCGATTATTAACATCGCTACCTCTATAATACATCTGACCATCGTTTCTACTACTTTGCAAGCCTTCACTACGCCTATGAGTATTAGATATGAAGGAAAGCCATCACTAAGCTAGTTGTCAGATCAGAGACTCAACTAACTGAGCCTTCACGACCATGAAAAGGGAGCTTGCAACTGTTGTCTAAAGCTTCTCTATCAACGACCATTGAGAACTCACCGATTTATTGTCAATGGGAGCCCTGATGGCTGTTCTAGTTGAGAGTAGTTCTGTCCTAGCAAAGGATAGAAGCAAAGTGACAAACTTAGTAGAATCAATTGAAGCATTCATGACTAGCACTTCTTCGCTTTTCGGCTACATGCATATGCACTGAGAAATAGGTATGGCTTTATCTATTTTCAGTTCGTTTCATCTATGTCATTTTTCATTCTTCGTATGCACTTCGAAGTAATGTCGATTGGAGTATGTTTGGTTTTTGCCATGGTTTTCTTTTTGCCACATGGACATCGGATTCCGACGGCCCGCCAGCCATGGGGACGTCGGAATCGAATCTTGATGTCCACGTGGCAAAAAAAGAGAAAAAAAAAATTTTCGTTTTTTTTTCCACGTGGACGTCGGATTCCGACGGCCCAGCCACGTGGACGTCGGATCAAAAAAAACAAAAAAAGATATTTTTCTTTTCCTTTTTTTTCCTGCCACGTGGACGTTGGAATCCGACGTCCACGTGGCCGGGCTGTCGGAATCGTATGTCCACGTGGCATGTTCTCGGGTTCGTTTTTACCGGCCGGTTGCTAGTTTTGGGCTTGGCGTCGGATTCCGACAGATTCTAAATGCGACGGATTTCGACGACCTTATAGCGACGCATTTTTTGACGCCCACGTCGATTACAAAAAAATTAAAACATGATTTCATGTCGGAAATCCCGTCGGAAATAGCGACAATTCTTGTAGTGTAGAACAATTACCTTTTGATGCACATGTGAATGGATCTATGATACTCTCCAAAAAGCAACGAAAAATAATGAACACGTAACAAAACAAGAGTGGGAATTCGCTCGCAATTGTTGATGGCAGGAAGTAATGTTTTAATTTGAAATGGTGATATAAATTTGTTTATTCTAGGTCTTCTAGTTCTAGATCCTAAACCCTAAAATGTTCAAGATATGTTGTGGCTATACAAAACATACAATGCCATGTGGGCATACGGATATCACTTTCGTGTTGAGGGCATTGACACCAAAAGATGCACATTTGAACCGGAGAGTCGATCTATTGCAAATGACACAAACATCATTTCACGTGACCTGGACTATGTCGGCACTTCAACATATTTATGAGGTCGACTATGGAAGTAATGGAAAATATTTGATCTTTGATGTGAAATGGTCCAAAGTTAACTATAGTGGAAACAATGTTCCGATTAGAAAGGATGTGTCAGGATTCTTTGCAATCGACTCGACAAAAGTAATACCTATGAATTCATACGACACGTTCGTGTTGCCACGACATTGTGAACATGTTTAACTATCTTGCAAATTGCACTATATTTTATGTGACTTTTTTGTTCGATCGCTTTGAACACAAATTGTGATCACATTGTGCATTGATTTTATTTGTCTAATGTAGATCCTATTTCATCAGGATCAATTATTCTCTTAGTGGTTATATGTCGTCCAACTCGATACAAGATCATGACGTATATTTGAAGACAAAGATATTGCATCAGATATGTCAAATGGCTTGCACGACGAACCGGAAATTGAGCCAGAACCCTTGATCGAGCAAGAAATCCAAATTCCATTTGATGATGAAATCACTGAAGAAGAAATCGCAAATGAAAATATGAACGTAGAAAGGCAATCACCAATGAGAATGCCATGTTATGATGAAGAATGGCCAGAAGAAGAAAGTGATGATGAAGCTGGTCATAGCTCTTATACACATAGGCAAAGAAATTTATGATTACACTTAGAATTAGATTCAGAAGAGTGTATGGACTTAGATAATGACAAGAATGAAGCACTATTTGACGAGAAATGTAATGAGAATATTAACTTATAATATTGACTCACAATTCAAATGTTATTACAAAGACTGCTTGCACCAGTATCAGAAAGGCATGACCTCAAGTTTCAACTTTGAGTATTCAAGTATGTACTATGGACCTAAGTTGCACCCCGGTCTGGAACGTTGCGTTCCAATCACGTTTTGGAATGGATCCGGGTTCCGAAAAGCTGCATTCTAGAATACAAGGGTCATTCATTCTGGAACACTGTTGGATTTCGAAACCCGGTTAGTTGGATTGTGTTCAAAGTTTACTGAATGTTAGTTGATGGGGTGCGGATCCGAGAAAAACCATAAGAGAAATAACACATAAAATACCTTTCTTGGCTCTGCCTAACCTTTTTTTGGTCTCCAAGATCAATGCTAGCTTTACAAGGCAAGAGCTTGACTATGCTTCATTATCTTTCCATTTTATTCAACTTGGATTGGCCTCAGACTTTGTAGCACTCAAATTAAGTGTAATTGCATTCAATTAATTAATAAATTATGTACAAACAATGCAATTGATTATATTTCGTATCTCTTGTACACTGATGTTATCCATAATATATTTTGATAGACTTAGATATGATATTAGGGTTTTCTCACTGCTATTCTCAACCAATTAAAATCTCATTAGCCTCAACCACACCTCATTAGCCTCACCAATTAATAAGAGTTACCAATGATGATTTAATAAGAGTTACCAATTAATAAAAATTACACCCTCAAGCTGATCTACTAGACCATCGAAGATCTTCACCACAACCAGCTGGTTTCAACGTGGGTGAAGTTGAGCCCTCAACAAGTGAATGGGCCAGAAAAGAAAATAAGGGTGCCAAGGCGCTTGATGACTATCTGGCAAAGCCATAACAAAATCCAAAGGCGACCCAACCGATCGAGCCAAGACCCCAGATGGCTGATGCATGAGAGTCATAAAGGTTTGACAGAAAATACCCCAGAAGCATGAGGGGCAGAAAGGATGACCTCGACCAGAGCCAATATTCCACCCTACAGCCACAGCCAGAGTGGAGAATAATATCCTGAAGGATAGGAAGAGTCTGTTAGAGTATTTAAGGGCACCATCTTGGAAGAGTGTTGACCCCTTCTATATGCCAATCAAAAGAAAAAATCTCTGGCCGATGAAAGGACCACAAAAGGACGATGTCAACTGGTCGGTTATTCCGAGGGTTTTAGGGAGCTCCATGATCGATGAACGATCAATGATTTGAGGTTGCAGTTGCTAGACTTTGGCCATAAATATAAGTCTAGTGCTGACTTATGCGTACAAGAAAGTGCAAAGTATTGTAGATCCATAGCATTTCTCATGATCCAAGAATGCTTTTGGGATCGAGGCCTGAATCTTATAAAGATCAATCCCAACATAGCTCTCCAGTCAGAAGAAGACCACCAAATGATGGCCTAACTCTCTTATAGAGAGGCATTCATGTCTTCTCGCTATGTCATGATGGTGGAAGACTGGCAGGAGTTCGGATTGAGCCAAAAGGTGCGAGACTACATGGGGCCACCACCATTCTAAAATAAATTACGTTTCCAAGTATACGAAGCCCTGGGAAGGAAACTGAGTACGAGAAAATAGTCCACGAAGCAACAAGGGGAGCAGGACACGCAAGAGGTTCTCAAGTAGGCTAGAATGTAAAGGGCTATTTAGAGATCTCAATTTTGCAACACAGTTTTGTGGAAATAAACACCTGGTTTTACGCAAGCGAAAGAAGATCTATGCTTTTCCAAGTGCCAAGGCGCAAGCAAAAATGATATCATTCGACATGTGTTGCAGTGGGTCCTGCAACAAATTAGGCGATGTTGGTTGATTCTGAGGAATCCCCAAAATGCTAGGCCAAAGCTATTCTAAGAGCACCTCTCACCCTAGACTGAAGAGGTCTCTGAGAGAAGAAGAAGAGGATCATGAGAGCCGTGAAGTACTAGGTACGACAATAGTTGGAAATTATGTGAGCATCATGGTGAATTCCAAGTGATGGAATGACCATGTAGGAGCAAGTATGAGTAGACATTTGCAATAAATGTTGTAGACCCCTCTTAAATAAAGTAGAGTGAGCCACCTTTTGATGGTGACCTCTAGTGGAGGAACTAATTCCACTTGTAATTTGCTAAATTGTGGAATTGCCACTTAGGCTCCACCTAGGCAACTCATTGGCTTATTTAAGAGCCCCCCTCTATTGTAAGGGAGCTTTACTTGTATGGTCATTCTCTTGTTTTGAATAAAGAAGATCTTCCACGAGTTTTGGTATTATTGGAGCTCCTTGTTCATGATGGCTTTCTTGAGTGATTCCATTATGAGCACGCCCTTCCATCCCGTGGAGTGTCGTTGTGGAGTTAGATTAATCTCTTGCTTTCTTTTATCATGCATTGTGTAGTCGAGTGGATTAGATCTGTTGTTTCTTGTTTTATAGTAGAATCAAGCTTCAAGTAAACTAAACAGGCTGAAGTAATGGCATAGATCTCGCAAGTATTCTTCTACTCTTCTGTTCTTGATGTTATTGAAAAGTTTAAGAATAAAAAAATGGCAATTTCTTGATCCTTGCACTGCTAATGCTTGTTAGCTAATTTCTTGTTTTCTTGTTTTCATTTATGTGGATTGTTCCAAATGAGTTTCAAGGATTGTTCCAAATCGTGGCATTAAGTAGAAGCAGGATATATTAGTTGTTCATCTGAGTTGCATGCTGATTTTTAGATGAACACTATTGACTTGCATGTTTCTTGAATGTGAGTGCTTCAGGAGTGAACTTACCTGAGAATCCATTGATAGGCTGGATTTAAAACATATACTACAACATGAATCAAACCTTTCTGCCTGATCTGGGCAATGAACAAAGAAGATAAGAATCTAATGCCCAACAGCCTGGTAACGGGCAGAACAATCTGTAACCAGAGAAAAGAAACCCAAATAACCACGTTTCACAGATTCTCAGTCACGAAATCTGTGAACACTCCAACTAAGCACCTCTCTTGCTTATTTAAGAGGTTCCCTCTTCTATGAAGGAGCTGTTGATGTATTGTCTCTACTCCTTGTGATTCATGAGAAGAACCTCCATGAGTATTAGCAAGCAATTAGCTCCTTGATCATGATGGGTTTCTTGAGTGATTCTTTTATGATCATGCCCTTCCATCTTTTGTGTGTGGTTGTGGATTTAGTTTAGTTTCTTTCCTTATGCATTGTGGATTACTTGTGGATTACATTTCTTGCTTTGTGGATTAGTGTAGAATCAAGCATTTAATAAACTACATAGGCTAGAAATGTGGTTAAAATCTTGCAAATTCTCATACATTCTAGTTCTTGATGTTCTTGGACTGTCCAAGAATCAAGAAATGAGTGTTTCTTGATTCTTGAAGATTGATAATGCTATCTATTCTTGTTTCCTTGTTTCTAGTTTCTTGATTCTATCTCGATGCATGTAGATTAGGTTCATTTACGATGATCTATTCAACTCGTTTTTGTAGCAATAACTAGTAGGATTCCAATTAATGCTCAACTGAGTTGCATGCTAATTTTTTGTTGACATCTTGGTTTGCATGTTTGGTAATACATGCATGTGAATACAGTTCAAGAGTGACAAGCCCATGTATCCTCTGACAAGCAGGATAAACTACAACGCTTTCAGATCCCTCTGCCTGATTTGGGCATCAAACCAAGAATGTAATGCCCGAAGAGGCCTGGTAACAGGTAGCTCTAAAACCAGAGATAAAGAACCGTAAGAAATGCCAAATTGTACCAAATCCCAAGCAGAGAATCTGTCAACACCATTTTGGAATAAAAAAATTGAAAAAAATGGGGGGATTGATTTTTAAATATTCAATGATTGTTGGATAGAACTCCAGATGAATCTTTGAAGATGTAAGTATTCAAAAAACAATTATGTTAAGTATTATTTTATCACAAAAAATGGTTATAACACATAGTTTATTCATCATCACAAGATTCGAATTCATTGATATGTTGGTATAGTTTAATATCCTAAATCCTAAATTCTAAACACTAAACACTTTGATAGGTGTAATAGTGTGTCCTATTGATTTAATAATTATGTAAATCTTCATGAACATGGATGGGTTAATATATAATATGTTAGATATATGCGACATATAGGCTTAAATCATCATTCTAAGCTTAATTGACATAAATGATGTCCTAGAAAAACCATCGTTTATGCCAAAATGACAATTTTTGAAGTTTTTTGGTTTAATTTGTCAATAAATGAGTGGATGTAAGTGATGGATGGATGTATCAGTATCACATATCTAGGCTGATATAAATGCATCATATAGTTTTGAATGTGTGTCGATGTGTATTGATGTATCCATATTGGATCAAATGGTCAATAGGTGTGTAATACCCAATAATGAAATAAGTAGGTAGAGGTAGACTTAGACTTACATGGATGGATTACTGTATAATGTGATATATCTATCTGACATGTAGTGTTAAATCCATGCAGTTTATGCATAATTGGCATAAATGATGACCTAAAAACTATCATTTATGCTTTATCGATTGATTTGGAATGTGTAAACCATGGCACAAGGTATGCCCCAAACACAAACTTGTCTTACTAGATTGAATAAATATAGCTAAGAAAATTTATTTTCAACATTGAAGACACCTTATGATTCTCATATCTATTTACCAAACTACATGATAGGATATTCAAGTCACTAGATTTTGCACACACGCACGCACGCACACGCACACGCACACGCACACACACACACACACACACACACACACACACACACACACACACACACCACAAATAACATATGACAAATGAGCCAATTGGATACTTGGAAAATGTGTAGGCATAAAGTAATCCATGGGCGGGCAAGCCTACACCAAGAGCCTTTTTAGAGTCCAAATAAAAAATGATATTGGCTACTAGCAAATTTCTTGGGAGACCCAAAAAATTCAAAAAAAAGGGTAAAGCATCTACTTCACATTGCCAAATCTCTTTAGTATCTATTTTATGTGTATATGTCCCTTAAACATGAGACCCAGGATGTACAACCAAGTGGGATGCAACTACAAAATCTTGAATTGAAAAAAACCTTTGTCAACCCCTAAAGTAAGTTCCAATCATCAAAGACGTGCAAGCATAGATGTGTGAAGTCAACCTCAAAACAAATGTAACACAAATTTAAGTAGACAATTATATAGCTAGGCAAAAGCATACATGCTCAGGTTCTCAACTATCACCTAAATTGAATAAATACACGCAAGAACGTCATTTATTTCTCACATTAAAGACACCTTATGACTCATGTAACTATTTAACAAACTACATGATAACATATTCAAAGTCACTTGGCAAATTGTGTGCACACACATGCACCCCACAGATAACATATGACAAATGAGCAGATCGGATATTTGGAATCAAATCAATGGTTGATCTAAAACAAGATTTTGGTCAAGGGATTGCCCATGTGCAGGCATAAAGCAAAGCATGGGAGGACAAGCCCAGTCCAAGGACCCTTTCAGAGTCCGAATTAAAAAAAATTGTGCTTAGAAACATTGTGTTACAATGTGTATTTGCTACTACCAAATTTATTGGGAGACCCGAAAAAAACACAAATATGCCTTGAAATACTATTGTAAAGCATCTACTTGAGATTGCCAAATTTCCTTAGTGTCTACTTAATTTGTATGTCCCTTGAACATGAGAGGATGCACAACCAAGCGGGATGCAACTACAAAATCTTGAGTTGAAAAAAGCCTATGTCAACCTCTGAAGCAAGTTCCAATCATCAAAGTGGTCACTCTAGACGTGCATATGTGAAGCGTAGACGTGTGAAGTCAACCTCAAACAAATGTAATACGACTTTAAAAAGACAGCTAGGCGTAAACATACGTGTGCTCAGCTTCTCAACTACAATCTACTACACAATTCTATAAAGCCTGGCGATGCTTTGCTTCTGAGTTCATGAGTTTGCTCTTTGATTTCTCCTTAGTGGGTATACTCGATCTAAGCCGAAAGGACGACAAGTACATTATCTTAGTTTAAAGTAAAGTTAGTAAAGTAGGAGCTTGTTCGGTCATCAGTACTTGTTCCTTCATCAGCCTTAGTGCCAAGGTGCTTTAGCGATGTATATTGCTATTGATACAATCACAATTACAGAATTTACAGACTGCGATTACATGATTGCCTGAAATCACTTGGTAGTTAGCTCTTTTCCAATATCACACAGTTTTCATCGTTTAAGTTCAAGAAACTCCAGGATCGATCCTTAAGCGCCCAGTATGAAGGCGTTGATAGTCCTCCTGGTAATCCTATGCGTCCTCACTTTCTCATCGAAGTTGGTCCTTGCTGACGACAAAATCGAAGTTGCAGGTTTTGTACTGTGTAAGGAATGCGAGAATGATGAGCCGGGCAGACCACCAGTGAATGTAACGAAGCCTATATGGGGTAAGCCGCAACTTCCTCTTAGCCTTGATTATTTGCTTTCAGGTTTACACTTTCTCGCTAAGCAATAGATGTTGAAATGGGTTGCAGGTGCTGTTGTCAGTGTGGCTTGCAACGATACGCATGGGATGGCGTTTTTCTTCGGTGAGGCCACAACAGACTTTCTTGGTCATTTTGAAATCAATGTCGACGGATTTGATGGGATTAACAGGACAGTCGAAGGGTGCAGGGTGTTTATCGAGTCCTCACCAGACAAGGAGTGCAATCTGAAGACTAACATTGGCAATGGTAGCAGCGGTGCTTCCCTCACTACAAGAATTTGGCCAATGACTTTCCTGGTCGGTCCGTTCGCATTCACCACAGAGGATTGTCTGTCTCCTGCACCCTCACCCGCGCCTCCCTCACCGTCACCTCCACCACCTTCTCCGCCTCCTCCACCACCATCTTTCCTGGCATCCCCTCCTCCTCCCTCTACCCCACCCCCACAACCTTCTCCGCCTCCCCCATCACCATCTTTCCTGGCATCCCCACCTCCTCCCTCTACCTCACCCCCTCCACCCTCTCCGCCGCCTCCATAGCCATCTTTCCTGGCATCTCCACCTCCTCACTCTACTCCGCCTCCTCCAACATGACCCGTTTTTCTACCATCTCCACCCAACCCTCCTGTCCGCATTGTGTCGCCGTAACCCCCATCCTCATCGCATTTCCATCATCCCCGCCTTTCTTAATTTCATCGCCATGACCTCCATCTTTCAGATCCGATATGGCTCTGTTTCCCACCAGTTAAGAATAAAAGAGAAGCACTTGCCATGTAACCAATAAGTCTAGTAGTTATATACATGCCATGGTGTTAATGTTCTATGTGACTACGTCGTTTCGTGATGGAATGGTTAGTGAACCGTTGCCTCTCTCACTGTAAAGGGCTGTTGCTCATGATCTGTTGATTATTCAATACATTGTGTTTTAGTTAATTGCTCGCTGGCTCCTTATCTCTCTTGCTCTCCTCTCGCACTTCCATCTCTTGTTGTTGCGTAGAATATTGTCACCACCAACCATTTTCCGATAAACCACCCTCTTCTAGAGATATACATGGCTCAACTACAGTGCATTCATGCTGTAATCATGTCTACTTGCAAACTTATATTGACTTCTTATGATTATTTACTTTCTCTTGGAATTGATTTGAAGATGATAGAACCTCATTAGGAATGTCAAGCCATTGTGAAGATGCATTTCGAAATTGATGTATAACTTCTTGTAGTATGCAATATCCAAGCTACCAAGAAATGAATTAGATTTGACTTGTTTAAATCTCTTCGTGCATTTAAGGTAGAATGTAAGTCATTCATTTCAGCTAATTATGCGTTTGTTATTGTTATGTTTCATACAGATGCTGATTGTTTTTTATGAAACTCATGAGATAGTATGACTAGAAAGACCTTTTTGTATGCATGTCAGAATGACAACATATCTAGTGGCTTGAGAGATGATAACATGATAGGAGCCTATAGAGAGAAACTATAGTATTGGGTGGTTTGATGTGGGGATGTTTTGCTGCCATTATTGCAAAATAAATCAAAGCACACAACACATTCATGATAGGAAAGAATAAGTGAGTGAGTGAGTGTGCGTGTGTGTGTGTGTGTGTGTGTGTGTGTGTGTGTGTGTGTGTGTGTGAGAGAGAGAGAGAGAGAGAGAGAGAGAGAGAGAGAGAGAAGATGAAGGCAAGGAGGTGGTGCAATGACTTCCTCCAAGGCGACCCCTTGTTCCAAGTCCTTTTACGCATAAGAAATAAACCAGTTATTAATCACACATTGAGACTTATAATAAGAGTGAGCATGATGAGTTTGTAATATAACATTTGAGGTAGATATATATTGCTAATGTGTCACCATTTTAGCATATGATGCAAGATCTTAATGTAACCATGGTTTTTAATTTTCTAATATGAAATAACTAATTTATTACACTAGGTGATGTATTTCTTGTTGAAATTTAGAAATATAGCAAAGTTAGAACTTAGATGAGCTTAGGTGTATAATGATAATTCATCAAAATGAAGGCGAATTATTTCAAAATTCAATGTATTGATATCAATGTTGGGTGATAAAATTTTGCATTTTACTACCAATTAATAGTTAAATTTTCTATTCAAAATATAGAAATAAAGACAATAGACAAATAATAGTCCAAAAAAGAAACTATGGATGTAACCAGGGTACATATGTTTAGGTCACATGTGTAACACTCTCCTTTGAGCCAACATCCATGATTATCCCTAAAACCTTGCATTTGATGGCACAGTGCATGGGACGAGCATGAGGAGGCCATGACGTCACGTTTGCTAAAATTCACACTAGTGAAAATGCGAAAATTGCGACACTCTGTCCAATGCCTTAGAAAATCATTTGTAGGACACCTTTGGCATTTGTAGGGCAGTGTCGCATTTTTCGCCTGTGGAATCCCCGAGTAAAAGTACAGATAGTCGCGCTTTTCGCCTGTCTTATTTTACATGTAAATATGCAGACTGTGCGACAACACAAGTAAAAATACAGCAGCATGAATGGAGGCAGATTAACATAGGCTTTAGGAGAGTAAAGGAGATAAATCCAACACGCCCCCTTAATCTAGATCCGCGAATGCCTTGATCTTTAGACTAAGCAATGCACAAAACCTGTTGTGTGCATTAACACTTAATGCCTTTGTAAATATATCTACAACCATGTCCTACAATCTATAGTACGTTAAGCTTACTTCTTTGTTGAGAACCTTGTCCCTAATGTAGTGATATCGGATTGTGTTTGCTTACTCATAGAGTGAAATCTTTAGTTGGTTGATAAGGGAATAGCACTCTGATTATAACAGAATATGATTGCAGGGCTGTATTGATTCAAACTAATGTGTGATAATAAATTTCTCAATCAAAATGCTTCTTTGATAGATTGAGAAGCTAGATAGGACCGCCGTTGAAGAAGAATGTAAATCCATATGTGGACTTGCCAATGTCTACATCTCCTCCCCAGCTTGCATCAAAATATCCATTGAGCTGATGAAGATTGTCGTTGCTGACTTCTCCATAGCAGATGCACTGGTTCATGGTAGCTCGAATATAACTCATGACTCTTTTGAGAGCCTTCCAATGGGTAATGCCAAGATTAGCCATATATTGGCTGAGTGAGCTTATTGCAAAAGAGATGTCAGGCCTTGTACAGACCATTGCGTACATGAGAGATCCAAGTATCGATCGATAAGGATACTCTCTCATCTTCTCCTCTTCCTGCTTGGTCTGGGGACATTGGTCCTTTGACAAATGTAGGCTCGGATCCATCGATGAGTGAGCTAACTTACAGTTCATCAAATTATATATGTCAAAAGATATCTTTTTTGAGTAAATATAAATCAGTCATTTCGCTCTATCTCTATGGATTTGAATGCCCAGACAAAAGTGAGCTTCGTCCAGATCAGTCATGTCGAACTTAGAAAACAAAGTTGTTTGCACATCAAGTTGATGCACCTCAAGGTCAACAACTGCAACATATGATAGGAGGACTTGGATCGATGAATGCTTGATGACTGGACTGAAAGTCTCACTGTAGTTGTCACTGGGGATCTGAGTGAATCCTCGTGCTACCAGCCTTGCCTTCCTTCGATCAATAGCTCCGTTGGCATTGTACTTGCTTTTAAAGATCCATTTGCAATCAATGATATTGCAGCCAGTAGGAGCTTCGACTAATGACCACGTCTGGTTCTTGATCAAAGAGAAATACTCTCTATCCATGGCTTCTCTCCAAATATCAGAGTTTTGTTGGCTAAGTGCCTCTTCAACTATTGTCGGTTCCTGTATCAAGAGACATGTAGACTCAGGAGTATACCTTGTGGGCTGTGTTCACACTCGGCTTGATCTTCTGAGAGGAATCAACTAATGAACCACTACTAGGACTTATTGTTGGGTAGCAGCACCGTCTTCATCTGATTTGCTGTTGAATAGTGGATCAACAATGAACACACTTGATCCTGAAGCTCGGATAGTCATGTCAATGGCAGGTGATAAATTCTCTCCTGGAACAATATCTTAGCCTTTGATGTCGACGAATTGATCCTCGATAAATACTGTATTCCGACTATACAATATTTGCTGGGTATCGGGATCATACAGCTTGGATGTGTTATCAGATGAAGTATACCCGATCAAGATGGTCTTTAGACCTTAGAAGTCAAATTTCTTCCTTGTGTCTTTTGGGATCTACGCGTAAGCAACGCATCCGAATACTCATAGGTTTTTCATAGAAGGCTTAGAACCCATCCACACCTCATGGTGTGTTTTTCCTGAGAGGGCCTTAGTTGACCATCTATTCTGGACGTAACCTGCAGTGGAGACAGCTTCGGTCCAAAAGCTCTTGGGTAGTGATGCATGCGCTAGCATACATTTAGCTGATTCAACCAGAGTACGGTTTTTCCTCTCGGCTAAGCCATTAGACTGAGGACTATAAGGAGTGATGAATTGCTGCTCAATGCCTTGGCTCTGGCAGTACTCCTTAAATGCAGTAGAGATGTACTCTCCACCATTGTCAGACCTCAGGGCCTTGATCGTCCTTCTAGTCTCTTTTTATGCACGCTCCTTGGAGATTCTGAAGCAATTAAAAGCTTCTGATTTCTTTTTGATAAATTACACCATAGTCCTTTTGGGGAATTCATCAATAAAAGTTATAAAATACTTTGCATCCTTCTGAGAAGGAAGCCAGATAGAACGTAGAAAAGCATTGTAGTATTGACACAAATCTAAATGCAGAATAAATAGAGATGTAATCAGATTAAGTATAACGAAATATACAAGTCAATACTACAGGTGAGCACAAAACAATAGCGGATGTAACCGCGTGCTTCACAAAGCTAATCATGATCTGTAAAAGTGATGAACTTATTACTAACAATCCATCTAGAAGAAAGAATCAATGCGCAAAAGCATCTACAATGTCTGTCTCTGATTATAAGTGAAGTTTCGTTCTCTCTTCTGTTCTATCTAAATACTGAGATGGTATCCAATATAAATACATAATTTTTATAGGTGTGTAGATGAAAAAGGTACAAAAGTGGTTATGTTGTCTATGAGAGATCGTGGGTGGCTAATGTCGTTGTCAAATCTGATTGCACAATGCATGGGACAAGCGTGAGGAGGTCGTGACGTCGGGCTTCGCTAAAATTCATGCTGGTGAAAATGCAAAAATTGCGACACTTCGTCCAATGCCTTAGAAAATCATTGGTAGGGCACCTTTGGCATTTGTAGGGTAATGTTGTATTTTTCGCCTGTGGAAATCCCCAAGTAAAAATGCAGACAGTCGCATTTTTCACTTGTTTTATTTTACATGTAAATATGTAGATTGTGCAACTACACAAATAAAATATAGCAGCATGAATGGAGGTAGATTAAGATAGGATTTAGGAGAGTTAAAGAGATAAATCCAACAAGCTCCTCCTCTTGAAAATCGCTCATTAGCTCTTTTCTTCTCAATTGAATACTCCTTTACTCCTCACAATCCTCATTGGTGATAGAGATATGAAGAGTGTGTGACAAAGGCAGTGTCTTGATGTGATGCCAATGTCATGGGTTGCTTTCTCACTGTCAACTTTATTATGCTCGTGTTCGACCTCTGTGGTGGTGGCCCATGTGGAGATAGTGTCCTCTTTCTAGGAGCTACATGCTTGGTCTCCTAGATGGAGCTGGAACTTCCCAAGCTTTATCAGCTATTATTAACAATTCTCAGGGCCTTGGTTGGTTGCTCACCTACTGTAGTGTAACACCCGTGACAAGGTAGCCCAATAAGGTGGCAATATGGGAGTTTTGAGCTCCAAAAAGGCCCTATCAAAATTCGTGCAAAGGTCTCTTTTGTATAATTAAAATATAATAACACTAATAGCTTTGACTTGCCATAACTTTCTAATCGTAGCTCAAAAGTATATCATGTAACATATCATTGGAAAGTCCTCATCAACCCGCTTTCCAATGCACCAAAAGTTTGCTAATTGCTAAAATCGGACTCACAACTAAAAAGTTATGCCATTTTTAGTGTGGACTCAAAAAGTTACGTTACATAGATTTCAAATTTGAGTGTTTTGATTGGTCCATGTGTAAGAAAAATTTCAGAAAAAATAAAAAAAAATCTTTATTAAGGGTCTTTTTGGGATTTAGAACTCCTCTAATGAGGGCTGCTTGTTCTTGATACACTCATGAAGGCAGTTGGATGTAAACTGGGCCCAATCATACAAGTTCTAGCCGTGCAGTCTTGAATATGCTATCATATGTAACAGGGGCATCGGTATTCATAGAATTTTCAACCTGTAGCACTATGTGTATTTGGTCAGATAAGCACATGCAGTAGTTAGAGGTCTATCATTGATTGCGTCAACGGGATATCCATCCTTGTTCTTCCACTTATCTACTGAAGGATCGATATACTTGAAGTAAGCAATGGATTCTATCTTCTGGAGTATTTGAGTGACTGCATTTGGTCCCCGAGGGAAGCCAAAGGTGTCGATGTCATCTCCAGAGAGAGATATGTTATCTAGGTGGTTCCTGGTTGGAGATAAAATAAAACAAAAAGATCGGTTTGTAGGGTTGTATGAGGCATAAGCAATATGCAAGACAAATGGGTTCTGATTGCCAGATAAAGCAGGGATCCGGAACTCGAATTGGGTCATGAATTGATGTGCTTGCTGGTACCAGGTGGTCATTTCATGAATATCTAGACTGCCCATGCTTATTTCTATCTTATCAGAATCATGGTCATCAAAACCAGAAGATGTAAAGAGGAATAACGATGAACTTTTGAAGTATAGATTCTTTCCCAATAGTGAACCAGAGCGCTGATTTGTGCTCCAGCAATACTATCCCTCAACGTGTCTTTGTGCAAACAAGATATGTCAAAAAGTTCGCACCCTAGCAGATTCTTGGCAGTTAGGTTTTTGAAATGATTGTTGATGGTGCTTGTTGGCTGTGCTTGATGGCTGATTATGGTGCTTGAGAGGCAGATGGAGTGACTGAGCGTGAATGCAATGAGCAAAAGATCACCAAAAACAAGCACGGAAGCACAAAGATCTCTAGGAATCTGTTACTAGAAACATAAAAAGAGTTTGCACATCTCTGAGGTGCGAATGAAGTTGGATTTAGTCATTTTATAGTTGTTGGGTACAAACGTGGCTCGGTCAAGGCGACAGTGTCGAGGAGTACTTTGTCAATTGTTTCTAACTGGATTGCTCCATTTGTAAAGACTTTATTGATTATGTATGGTCCTTCACTTCTGAATTTTAATCTACCAGGGTGCTTCTTTGAGATATAGAGAAGCACTATATCACCTTTGTGGAGATCTTTATTACGTAGGTGACGATCGTGCCAGGATTTTTTATGGCGTTTGTTAACTAATTGTGCATGATATGAGATGAGTCAAGTCTCGCACAATTGGGCTAATGTAAATAGCTTGTTTTGGACTTTTTGTTCGATTGCAACTTTCTCACATAGATCAGTAGAGAAATCTTGTAGGACGCACAAGGAAGGGGCTAAAAATTCAATAGGCATTACTGCCTCTTGACCATAAACGAGGTGGAATGGTGTGATCCATCTAGTGACCTTCTTGGGAGTTGTACCATATGCGCAGATAGTTGAGAACAACTTGGTTTCCCAATCTAATCTACTTGTCTCAACTATCTTCGTCAGAATCTTGCAAATGGTCTTGTTAGTGGATTCTGCTTGGCCATTACATCGAGGATAGTACGGGGTACTTTTGCGATGGTCAACTAGACGTAAGAGATTATCGATCACTTCATTTAAGAAGTGTGAGCTTCTATCACTAACAAGCTCGGTAGGACATTCAAAACGCGTAATGATATTTTCATATAGAAAATGTGCGATGGTCTTCACATTGGCGTCCTTTGTGGCTCTAGCCTTAACCCATTTAGTAGCATAATCGGTGGCAATCAGGATGTAATAGGCTTCAGTGTTTTTGGATGCTGGGCTGACTCGGCCCAACAAAGTCTATACCCCACTTATAAAAAGCTTTGCGTTCTATAATTGGGGCCTGCGACGTAAAGTCAACTTTCATTGTCTTTTTGGCTTGTTGACAAACATCACATATTTTTACAATAGCAAATGTATCCTTAAACAATGATGGCCACCATAATTCTGCTCGGAGGATGATCTTAGTAGTCACTTTGACAGAGAAGTGACCGCCACCAATGCCTTCATGTGCTTGAGATATGATAGGTCGTATCTCAGATTCATTATCGCATCGACGTATAGTACCGTCAGCAACCCTTTTATATAGATGTTCGGTGATAAGTTGAAAGCGTGCCACTTTTATTAAGAATTTCTTTTGGCTACTTTATTTATTCCTCCTTTAAGTCTGCTAGTTGTAAGGAACCGAGTGATATCCTTAGACCAAAATGGAGTGGCATCAATCTTCAGGCAAATTTTGACTAGGGATTGGTCCAGCCAAAATGTCTAAGTGAGAGAAGGACCCACGCTGTCCTTACACAGATGATCAGAGTCTGACTGTTTCCAATTATGGGGGTCCCACTGATTACCCCGTACTCCCGGGTCAATGAGAGTTTTTCAGGCTCTCACGGATATGTCCAACGGGAGATTGTCTTGATCATAGAGTTCACACAAATCCAAGGGCGGCTATTGATACATAGTGAGTAGAGGTCTGTGCTACCCAACGATGATGTTCTCATATGTAAACAGTGGCTAAAATGAGGAATCCATGTGTGTTTATCTCTATGGCAATGTCTCCAATATGAACCTCTCAAGTTGTGGTGTCAAATGCTATGACATCTATATTCGCGAGCCCTAAAACACGTAAGACCAAACAAAATCTGTGTGGGCCAAAATGCACTCCATTCATGACGTAGTTCTGCGTGTACACCTATGGCTGTCGAGATCATAAGTGTAGGCGCTAGCTCTTCTTTGGAAGTTTGGGCAATGCGTTTGAGAATTGTAGTTAGATCGTCATTAGTCGAGCTGGAAGAGGAGGCTGATGGGGTACCACTAATTCAGTATAACAGATCGGATGGTTGCTAAGCCTACACACACCTAGCTTAGATTGGTTGCTAATTCATACACAATTGAAGTGCTTTCATATGTTCTATGTCTAACTCGAAACAATCGATCTCTGGGAATGAGAATTGTCTAGACATAAGGGTTATAAAAGTGGTAATAGGCTGCTTCTTGTCGTACTACTTGACATAAGTCTCCTGGTAGGGGTAGGTCACCTAGTGTCATACTTGTCACGGAAAAACCAAAGACAACGCTTGCTCAATAGGTTGCAACTATAAGGTCCATGTGGTTATTGATATCCATTGTTGATTTATCTTGATGTATAGTGTAGTTGTCACTCGAAATCCTTCATTATCGACCTCTAGTGCTAAGTATCCAATTCGACGGCCACGTAATGATGGATATACAATTTCATGTACTTGTGCATTTGGTTGATGAAATTTCCATTGTCGGGCCAATGCACACTACATGAATGTTCTACCTAAATTTTTTTTTTGCTTGAAAAAATTTGCTTGAAAAAAAAAAAAATTGCCGGAAATTTTTACGACGGCCAATAAAACTGTCGGAATCCGACATCCCATTTCGGAGACTGCAACTTTTTAAATGGATGACGTCACCTGTCCGTGCAAAAAAAAAAAGAAGCTAGCGGACGTCGGATTCCGACGGATAATACAGATGTCGGAATCCAACGTCCATGACCAAATTCTTATTTTTTTAGGATTTTCTTATTTTTTATTCTTGCAGGAGATTTTGAAGATCGGCTTTTGGCGCTTCTTCTCAACTCTATCAATTCCATTTGTCTCATTCCAAGTACGATTCTTCTGTTTTGTTATGTGCAACTAAGATTTCTTTCTTTGTAATTTTTTCTTGTACACTATCTTCCTTGTATTTTATATTTTGTGTAGTTAAACACAAATATGTGTCTTAGTGATTTATGATCATGAGCGAATGAGAGAGGAAGAGAAGGATGTGTGTGAGAGACATGAGAGAGAGAGAGCAAGAAAATATAGATAGAAGAGTTTGATTTAATATTATGTTCTTTGTAAATTTTAGGGTTTAGATTTAATGTTATGTTCTTTGTGAAATAGTGTGAGACTGAGAGCTCTTGAGGTTTGAATGAAGATCATAACCAGCTCCACCATCGAAGATGTAGAGCTACCACTTTTTCTCACTGATTGATCTAGTATGGCTATCTTGTTGCTACTCCCTATCGAGCCATAAAGGGTAATCCATCGTTGCCTGATACATATAAAATGAGATATCAACGAGAGAAAGCTAGTGAAGCGTGCTCGGTATGATGACATTTCTGTCGAAAATCAAAACTCAAAATGAACTTTGAAGAGTGTCGTTGACTCACTATCTTCGTTGGAAGCTTGAGATATCTTGGCTATGGGGTGCTTAATTATCTTTGCTATGTGAGTTAGAACCCAATTTTCCTTGCAAGGTATTTGGAGAGCTGGCCTACCGTCATTGCTAGATGAGTGAGCCATCTAACCATTCAATCACATTGTAGCTGTTGAGGAATTGAACGTTGACTTCCAAAATACTGAAAGATTATTGCTGATTTCCAAAAGAGAGTTGAGAGATGCGATTATTAACATCGCTACCTCTATAATACATCTGACCATCGTGCAAGCCTTCACTACGCCTATGATTATTAGATATGGAGGAAAGCCATCACTAAGCTAGTTGTCAGATCAGAGACTCAGCTAACTGAGCCTTCACGACCTTGCAACTGTTGTCTAAAGCTGCTCTATCAACGACCATTGAGAACTCACTGATTTGCTGTCAATGGGAGCCCTGATGGTTGTTCTAGTTGAGAGCAGTTCTATCCTAGCAAAGGATAGAAGCAAAGTGACAAACTTAGTAGAATCAATTGAAGCATTCATGACTAGCACTTCTTCGCTTTCCGGCTACATGCATATGCACTCAGAAATAGGTATGGCTTTATCTATTTTCAGTTCGTTTCATCTATGTCATTTTTCGTCATCATTTATTCTTCGTATGCACTTCAAATTCTTGTCGATTGGAGTATGTTTGGTTTTTGCCATGGTTTTCTTTTTGCCACGTGGACATCAGATTCTGACGGCCCACGGGGCATGGGGACGTCGGAATCGGATCTTGACGTCCACGTGGCAAAAAAAAAAAAGAGAAATTTTTTTTTTTTCGTTTTTTGAGATGAGTGTATGGACTTAGATAATGACGAGAATGAAGCACTATTTGACGAGAAATGTAATGAGAATATTAACTTATAATATTGACTCACAATTCAAATGTTATTACAAAGACTGCTTGCACCAGTATCACAAAGGCATGATCTCAAGTTTCAACTTTGAGTATTCAAATATGTACTGTGGACCTAAGTTGCACCCCCTTCTGGAATGTTGCCTTCCAATCGCGTTTTGGAATGGATCCGGGTTCCGAAAAGCTGCGTTCCAAAATATAAGGGTCATGCATTCTGGAACACTATTGGATTTCGAAACCCGGTTAGTTGGATTGTGTTCAAAGTTTACTGAATGCTAGTTGACGGGGTGTGGATCCGAGAAAACCCATAAGAGAAATAGCACATAAAATACTTTTCTTGGCTCTGCCTAACCTTTTGTTGGTCTCCAAGATGAATGCTAGCTTTACAAGGCAAGAGCTTGACTATGCTTCATTATCTTTCCATTTTATTCAACTTGGATTGGCCTCAGACTTTGTAGCACTCAAACTAAGTGTAATTGCATTCAAATAATTAATAAATTATGTACAAACAATGCAATTGCTTATATTTCATATCTCTTGTACCCTGATGTTATCCATAATATATTTTGATAGACTTAGATATGATATTAGGGTTTTCTCACTCCTACCCTCAACCAAATTAAATCTCATTAGCCTCAACCACACCTCATTAGCCTCACCAATTAATAAGAGTTACCAATGATTATTTAATAAGAGTTACCAATTAATAAAAATTACCCTCAAGTCTCTCTTTCTTTGTCACACACTCTTCATATCTCTATCACCAATGAGGATTGAGAGGAGTAAAGGAGTATTCAATTGAGAAGAAAAAGAGCTAATGAGCAATTTTCAAGAGGAGGAGCTTGTTGGATTTATCTCCTTTACTCTCCTAAATCCTATCTTAATCTACCTCCATTCATGCTGATGTATTTTATTTGTGTAGTTGCACAATCTACATATTTACATGTAAAATAAAACAAGTGAAAAACACGACTGTCTGCATTTTTACTCGGGAATTTCCACAGGCGAAAAATACAACATTGCCCTACAAATGCCAAAGGTGCCCTACCAATGCTTTTCTAAGTCATTGGACGGAGTGTCTCAATTTTCGCATTTTCACCAGCATGAATTTTAGTGAAGCCCGACGTCACGGCCTCCTCACGCTTGTCCCATGCATTGTGCAATCAAATTTGACAACGACATGAGCCACCCACGATCTCCCACAGGCAACATAACCACTTTTGTACATTTTTCATCTACACACCTATAAAAATTATGTTTTTATATTGGATACCATCTTAGTATTTAGATAGAACAGAAGATAGAACGACACTTCACTTATAATCAGAGACAGACATTGTAGATGCTTTGCGCATTGATTCTTTCTTCTAGATGGATTGTCAGTAATAAGTTCATCACTTTTACAAATCATGATTAGCACGTGGTTACATCCGCTATTGTTTTGTGCTCGCCTGTAGTATTGACTTGTATATTTCATTATACTTAATCTGATTACAGCTCTATTTATTCTGAGTTTAGATTTGTGTCAATACCACAATTCTTTACGAAAGATTTTTGATCAGAAGCATGTAGTACTGCAGTCTATCTTCAAGATAGAAGTCGTACCAATGATAGCACCTGAGGAGGCATTCATGAATAAGAAACCAAAGGTGAACCACTTGCAAATCTTTAAATGTAAGGCCTTTGTACACATTCCTAAGGAAGAGAGACGTAAGCTTGATGTAAAAGTTGTAAAGTGCATTTTTTGAGGATATGATGATCGTGTAAAGGGCTATAGATGTTTTGATCCATTAGAGAACAAAATACATGTTAGCCATGATGTTATCTTTGATGAATCTAAGATGTACAAAGATGAGGATGTTGATAAGATGGATACATCTACTGGAAAAGATGGTACAGTGAGAATTCCTTTTGATGATGAACCATTTGTTGACTTTCCTAGTGATGGGCATGTGGATACACTCAACCTCGAGAGATAGGTTGGAGAGGTAGAGATAACCATTTGGTGCTAAGAGGATTGAAGTTGCAGGTGACAAACACAAGGAGAAGCATGTACCATGGGATAGATTTTCACCAGGAAGCGGATCACCTGATAGGAAGCTCTATAAGTGGTTTGAGAGATTGATGGAGAGCCGCGACATGGATGACTTTCCTTAATCATCTCTCCAAGGAGAGCTACAAAGATCAACAACCTAACAAGTATGAAGAAATTTATGTTCTCTTATCTAGCATCATTCAAAACAAAGAAACTTTGACTTATGTTGAAGCGAAGAATGATGACATTTGGGTCAAGGCCATGGAAGAAGAGATGGAGTCAATTGCTAAGCATAGCACATGGGACTTAGTGGAACCACCAGCTGGCAGGAAACCCATTGGTTGTAAATGGATATACAAGACTAAGTACCATGCAAATGGAAGTATATCAAAGCACAAAGCAAGATTGGTGATCAAAGGCGATGCACAAAGTAAAGGCATTGACTATGAGGAGACCTTTGCACCAGTATGTAAGTGGAATAGTCTATGTCTACTTGTTGCTTTAGCCTCACATTTTGGTTGGCCTTTACATCATATGGATGTGAAATCTGCTTTTCTAAATGGTGAGTTAGAAGAAGAGGTGTTTATGGATCAACCTGAAGGCTTTATAGTGAAAGGACAGGAGAATAGGATATGTCGCTTGAAGAAAACACTTTATGGTCTCAAGTAGGCACCATGTGTATGGTACAAATGGATTGATGTCTACTTTCGTTCTAAGGGGATGGTGAGAACACATTCTGATCCAAACCTTTATGTCTTATGCTTTGATGGTATGATTGCTTTGGTTGCTCTTTATGTTGATGACCTGATTATTACGGGAAATAATCAAAAAATGATAGATATGATCAAAAAGAATTAGGACATAAAGTGTAGTACATGAGTTTGAGAGATTCAAATTTGAATGTTGGAGACATTAAATCTAGTCCACATTAATACTAGAATCTTTTGCTATGGAGAGAAACCAAACTCATTAACGAGTCATAGATCTGTTAGCTTTACACTCGTGGTATGAGAAACATTCTCTCTCTCTTATCTTACTTCATGCTTATACATGAGTTCTCTTGGGTTCATCTATCCATTGGTGCACTATATTTGTGATATCTTGCAATCTTGTGTGTAGAATGCTCATTTTATGTTATTTTCGGATCCACACATGTAAAGTACAATAGCTTACTGGTTTTTATAGACAACAACTTCGTAATACCATATGTTTGATGTTTAATCAGGTTCTTACTGAGTTTGCATCTCTTTCATTGAGTAGATGTTGATTTTTCTACATTGGCAACATTGGTAGAGTTGATCTTCTAACCAAAGATTAGGTTATGAATTTGGATCTTACATTATCTGAAATTTTTCACATGGTATTAGAGCTTGTGTTGCAGGTTTTGAGAGGATCAAGCACATCTATAAAGGATTTGGAGGAGATATCAATGCTAGAGCATGCTAAGACAAAGAGTACTTCACTTCTTTGTTGGCATATGGAGATGACAAGAAGGCAATCTACACAGCCAATGATGGTAAGTGTGCAATCAATCAAAGGGATTGGTACAATTTCTATTTTTCTCTCTACAAATAGGAATGTTCATTTGAAGGATGTTTTGTTCATACCTTCCATTACCAAGAATTTACTTAGTGTGAGTCAATTGCTAAGTAAACTTTTTAAAGTTGAGTTTGATGGAGATGCTTGCATGATCAAAAGGAAAGATGTCTTGATTTCAAAATGTAAAAGACAAGGGAAGTTGTTCAAGCTAGATGCTTTTGTTATTGCTAACCAAGTTGGATGCGTGGCAAGTGAGCAAATACCTATTCAAGAGGTTTGACATTCAAATAATAAGAAAAGTCCTAAAATCCACTATATATAGTGGTGGATTTGAGTTATTTTGTACATTCACTCTTCATTTCAATAAAGCAGTTGGATCCTCTTTCAAATGAATATGGAATGTCCTTGCTCTTCTTCTTTCCTTCTCTATCTCTCATGTTTTTTTGCTAATTGTTGAATTTGATGCTTGTTGGGATTGATTTTTACTATACTTTTGTGTGTGTGTGTGTGTGTGTGTGTGTGTGTGTGTGTGTGTGAGAGAGAGAGAGAGAGAGAGAGAGAGAGAGGAGTAAAATCATTGCTTGAGTAGTGTTAATTGCTAGTGTTAATGGATTGCAGTGTTAATGGTTAGTGTTAGATGTGGATCATAAGCATGTGCTTGATTATGAACTATGCTATCGTTGCTCTAATCTTCGTGTGACAACAAGTTAATCTTCTTCATCTCTTTGATGCTTGATTGAGCTTGGATCTAGGTTTGAAGGTGGATATGAAATACCTGCTACAGGCTTTCATCAATTTTTTAAATGCTTCAAATGCCTCAAATGTCTAAATTGATACAATTGTCAATTTGTATATAGGTCATGCTAGATCGGCAAAGAATAGGATGAATATTCGATAATAGTTTGCGTGACCCATAGAAATATAAACTCCTCTAGTCGTTCATGGTGGAGGCGATTCAACAATAACCTTGATTTTTGAATAATCTGTAGCAATTCCATGTCTCGAAATTACATGTCCAAGAACAACTCCATGAGTAACCCATATTTGACACTTTTCTAGATTTAAGAAAATCTGGTACTTACGACATCGTTCAAGCACTTTGTCCAAATGTTCCAAATGGTCTATTTCAAAACTATGGAGTCCAAGGTCATTTAAATAAATTTCAACAATTTTTTGCAAATACTCCTTAGAACTAAACTGCATAACTTGTGATGACCATATGCTAAAACTTCCACTATTTCTTGCAAAGAATGCTGAATGATGCCATATTATGTGTTGCATTTCATAAAAGCAAAATCTAGATCAGTATCATAAGTATCTAATTTAGTAGCACAAATTTGTCAACAATAGTATTGCACCTAAATCTTACCATATAATGTGTTATGTGATATTCTCCCCATGCATTTGTTGTTACTTTTTGTCTCAAGAGAGGGTGGCAGCTAGAAAGGTTTCGAGAAGACAAAGCAGGGGTGCCCAACTCCCAAGAAAAGCTGTAGGTGAAGAAGAAACCGTAGAGAGAAGACCCACACCTCCACATTGAGAAATGGGTAACCGAGCCTAGTTTCGAGCTGAATGGTTCTCCACACCATCCAAATAACCCGGGCCCAAAAGGTGGCCAAAATCATCCATAATAGAGTTGTCAAAGGAAGAGAGAAGATGCAAAAAGTCCTAAGTAGGGGGGAAAGTCCGCAGCAGATAAGAGGGATGCTGGATAAAGCAAGACGTCAAGATGCCAAACACGACTTGAGTGTCGCCCAATCGGGGAAGCAGATCTGAATGATCAATATCCTCCTGGAGAGCCTCACCAAGAAATGCAAAGCTGAAGGAAGCAGACCCAAAAGGAACACCCAGAATGTGAATGCCATCCGAAGGAACAAGGAAACCTTGAGGAGGAACACAGTCCGGGGGAAGACCTGTTGGAGACCACATTGAACACTTGCGAGGTTGAATAGACAAACCAAGAGAAGCCAGCTGCTATGAGAAATGATGAAATATGAGGAGCACCGTAGGAGCAAGGTTTAGCAGTAGTTCAAGTAAAGTTATTTTGATGTTCAATAGTTACATTTTTTGGAATCTTATTGTTCATTTCTCACAATTCTTGGAGCCTGTATCTTACTGGTACGGCCAGTTTGGTCGCGTCCAACTTCTGCATGCTACGCGTGTCTCCAGGTGGGCCCATGATGTTGCCTGTCGCCCTGCCCTAGTGACACTCAGCCCTTGCTTGCCACATGACCTAATGGGTTTATCCTATAATATTTTCTCGGAATTGGTCCACCGCCATGCATATATACTCAACATGCCTATTAACTTCCATTTGTGTGTGCGTGCATGCGCTCTGGTCCCGGCGCCCCGGTGGTCCTGGCCTGGTGCTAGGTGGTCCCAACGCCAGTGCCTGGCGGTTCCGGTGCCCGCCCCAGGTGGTTCCGGTGCCAAGGAGCCAGCGCCAGGTGGTCTTGGCGCCCAGACTCGCATGCAAGGGTGGTGTTGGGACCTCTAGGCGATGGGACAGTGGGGCCCGGTGCCCTGGTTTTGAGTCTCGGGCACCCAGCGCTAGTACTTTTCTAGCGACAGTGGGTCTCGGAGCACATCTTTCTTGTCCCCTGCCCGGACTCCACGTGTCAATTTACGATTGGCACGGGGCCAAAGCTGTTCCCGTGCCAATAAGCGACAAGGGTTCTTGGATTAAGGAATAGAAACTTGTTTTCTTGATATTTTTTTTGGAAGTCTAGTAGCAAATACATAAGGTTTAGTAGAGTAGTGCAATTTGAACAAATTGTAAGATATGTTTGTTGTTGGCATCTGAATTACAAAATTGTGGAATTGCAAAACAATAGTCCTAGAAAAAAAATAAACTTAAGAATAAGTGTGAATCTTTTGATGAGCTTGAAGAAGATCCTTATAGAATTATGAGAATTATTTAGAAGAGGAGTAAACTATTCATATTAATACTCAGGCATGCACAACAAGATGATTGAGTTGAGGAAAACCTCTCAAATAAATACAAAGTTTCGAAAAACACATGACGTGTAGTAACCATATAGCAGAGTCCATGAGAGAGAGAGAGAGAGAGAGAGAGAGAGAGAGAGAGAGAGAGAGAGAGAGAGAGAGAGAGAGAGAGAGAGAGAGAGAGAGAGAACCCCTCAACCATACCCATAGTTAGCAAGGTATCTCAAGGAGCAGTTAGAGTTAAAATTCACTCCAAACAAGATTACAGATCATGCAACACAGTAACATTCACAAAAAGCACTCTTCACTCCAAGCTCACATAGCAACTGTATTTTTGAAAACCAAAATACATTGTACATATAGTTTTTCACTATGGCAACCCATGCATGGCCCAGGTTGCCGTTGACGGGATGTGTGTCTCATCGACTCACCTTGTGGCGAGGCCAACTAGTCTTTATCCAATGATAGGATCCACAATACAGTAACACAGTAGTTCTACTTTAATTCTGACTCTCTCTCTAAAAGTAGAATCTACTTTTTATATACCCATATACATAGCATCAAAGTTAACAAACTTTAAGTATAGAAAGCTTTGATCTAAACTTATCAAACTTTTCTCTAATGAGTGGCTTAGTGAAAATGTTAGCTAGTTGCTCATCTGTACTACAATGAACAACATATACTCAAGGGATATTGAATCCCAATGTGTTTGGTTCTCGCATGGAACATCAGATTCTTTGCCAAATGAATGTCACTCTAACTGTCGCTATGTATAATCATGGGATTTTTCTGTTTCATGCCAACCTCATCCAAGATTTGCCTCAACCATATGGCTTCCTGTGTTGTTCTACTACACATTGTCTTAAACTTTGTTTCTATTGTGGATAGAACAATTGTACTTTGTGTGAAAAACTCAGATCCAAAAGATGCTAAAGTTTCATAAAGATCTTGGCCATGGAAGTTATGCACATCTAGATTGAAAAAATGATAGAAATTGTGATGTTAAGCATACTAAACATCAACTAAACATCAAGATCTGATCATAAGCTTCCACAAACAGAAACTTGCTGTCCCTGTCCGTACTTCAGAGCCTACAACCTGCATTTCACACGTGTGAAGCCATAGCAACAAAGAAATCACAATTCTAGTGGCTAGAATGCAAGATATGAACAAAAAAGTGAGAGAGAAGAAGATGGATCTTCAAAGAGCATAACATTCATTCAATAGAATGAAAATGAGATGTGTACATACTCGTGGAGATGGCTATTTATAGCAGCCATAGTGCCTCTTGGCCACTTGTCTTATGATAGGCTAAAATTGGGGTCCAATAGGATTCACCCATCTACCTAGAAATTTGGTCAAATAGGAATGCACCAAATTATGAGCCAATAGAAGAGCTCCACACTCGACCTCCTCTAATTAATGTGACCTCAAAAGTAGTGTACACATACTTTGGGCCTCTACATACATGTATGAACCTATCTCTAACTTTTATTTGGCCATAGGCCTACAAAATCTCAAGTTAGGAAAATACTACTAGTTGACAATTTTTCACACTCCCTCTTCAACTAGTTTTAGCATAGATTTAGAAAGTACACCAAGACTTGTTCTATGCTTGAAAAATAAGTCCTTTCCCAATGCTTTGGTAAAGATATCAGCCACACATTCCTTTGATGGGACATGTTCAAGCTTGATCTCTTTTGCCAACACTTGTTCTCTCACAAAATGGTAAGCCACCTCGATATGTTTGCTCCTTGCATGGAAAACCGGATTGCTTGCTAGACTTTGGGCTGAAAGGTTGTCACAAAAGATGATTGGACTCTCTGAAAAATCCAGCAAGTGAAGCTCCATAATCATCCTCTTGATCCACACCATCTCCTTTGTGCATGATGTCAAAGCTTTGTACTCGGCCTCACTAGAAGAAAGTGATATAGTTGCTTGTTTCTTCGACATCCATGAGATAGCTCCATCACCTATGAAAATAGCATGTGCATTTATGGATTTTCTATCCATAAGATCTCCTGCAAAATCTGAATCTGAAAAACCAAATAAGTTAGGTGATGATCCTCTATAAACAATGCCAAAATCTTTTGTTCCCGAGATGTATCTCAAGATCCTCTTTCCTAGTTTCCAATGTTCTATGCTAGGATCTTGCATGAATTGGCTTAATCTACCAACACAATAAGATAAATCAGGTCTTGTGATGGTTAGATATATAAGAGAACCTATTAGCTTCCTATAGAGAGTAATGTCCTCGAAGGATCTTTCATTACCTCTTATAGTTAGCTTTACATGTGATTCCATAGGTGTATCAATAGGATTTGCATCTACCATATGAAATCTATTGAGAATAGAAATAGCATACTTCTCTTGTGAAATAAAAGTGATTTGAGAAGTTCTAATTACTTCTATTCCTAAGATATAGCTCAAAAGACCAAGATCATGCACTTCAAATTCTTTTTTTAGTGCTTTCTTGATATCTTCTATATCTTCCTTGTTCCCTCCACTTAAAATAATGTCATCCACATAAATTAGAAGGATTGTAACATCATTAGCACTAATTCTAAAGTAAAGTGAATGATCATACTCACTCATAGTGAAGTTTTGAGAAAGTAGAAAAGAGTTAAGCCTAGCATACCAACTCCTTGGTGCTTGCTTAAGACCATACAAACTTTTTTGTAGAAAACACACATGATTAGGCTTGCTATGAGAAACATAGCTCTCGGGTTGCTCCATGTAGACTTCCTCTTCAAGATCACCATTCAAGAAAGCATTAGAAATGTCTAATTGCCAAAGATCCCATCCATAAAGAGTTGCAAGGGAAATGATTACTCTTATGCTCACCATCTTTGCCACGGGTGCAAAGGTTTCCTCATAGTCAATGCCATGCTCTTGAGCATAACCTTTAGCCACCAACCTTGCCTTCAACTTGTTGATAGATCCATCTTGATTTGTCTTTACCTTGAAGATCCATTTGCATCCAATTGCACTTTTGCCCTTTGGAAGCTCCACCAATCTCCATGTGTTGTTCTTCATAAGTGCTTCAAACTCAAGATCCATTGCTTGGATCCATTCCTCTTTTTGCCTTGCTTCATCTACACATGAAGGTACATCAAAAGAAGTTAGGAAAGCATAGTTGGATCCATCCACCACTTGCTTACCTTTGCCATCATAAGTGAGCCTTGAGGGTTTCACTTTATGCCTTGGAGTTCTCCTTGGAATTTGACTTGAAGAGGCTTCTTCAACATCCACATCCAATGTGTCATCAACTCCATTGTCATCAAGCACATTAGTTGCAACAACACCATCATCACTTGAAACAACTTTTGGAATGTTACTTTCATCAAAAATGACATCCCTACTTGTGAACACTTTCTTGATTGAAGGAACATAAATCCTATATGCTTTGCTTACTTCACTATAACCAACAAAAATGCCCTTTCTTGAAGATGGATCCTCCTTAGTTCTATCATCAAGAGTAATGTTGAAGTAGCAAATGCATCCAAAAGTTCTTAGAAACTTGACATTAGGCTTCATACCAAACAAAGCTTCAAAAGGGGTTTTTCCTTCCAATACAACACTTGGCCATCTATTGCATAGGAAATTTGCACACAACAAAGCATCACTCCAAAAAGGTTTAGGAAGATTAGCATTCAATCTCATTGCCTTTGCACTCTCACACAAGGTTCTATTCTTCCTCTCGGCCACTCCATTTTGTTGTGGTGTTCTTGGACATGTGTACTCCCTCTTGATCCCATGCTCATCGCAAAAGGCTTTGAATTTGTTAGAAATGTATTCACCACCATTGTCGCTCCTCAAGCATTTGATTTTGGTTGTAAATTGAGTCTCAATAGCAACTTTGAACTTGACAAACACATCAAACACCTCATCCTTGCTCTTTAGTAGATAAACCCAACAAAATCTACTAAAATCATCAATGAAAGTTACATACATCTTAGCACCTCCATTGCTAATTGTAGTAACACCATGAATATCCGAATGCAAGAGAGAAAAAGGCATCTTAGATCTAGATATAGATCTAGTATATGGCAATCTATGTGATTTAGACAAAGCACATTCTTCACAAACATGATTCAAGCAAGTAAGAGACTTGGGAAGTCCCCTTACTACCTCCTTTTTGGCTATTACCTCCAAGGCCTTGTAGTTGAGATGTCCCATCCTTTTATGCCATACCTCTTGAATTGACATTTGTTCATTTGCCATGCATCCAACTTGGTTAGCAACAACACATGCATCAAGCTTGAACAATTTCCCTTGCCTTTTCCCTTTTGCAATGATACTACACCCCTTTTTGATCAAGCAAGCATCACCATCAAACTCAACTTTGAATCCTTTGTCAAGCATTTGGCTTACACTAAGTAAGTTCTTGGTAATGGATGGAATGAGCAAAACATCTTTCAATTCTATATTCCTATTTGTAGAAAGTGAAATAGGAATTGTGCCAATCCCCTTGATTGTACACTCACCATCATTTGCGGTATAGATTACCTTCCTATCACCATCAAATGCCATTAAAGATGAAAAATACTCTTTATGATATGTCATATGAGAAGTGGCTCCACTATCAATCCACCAAGGATCAATGTCTCCATGATTAGCCAACAAGCAAGATGACATAACAAAAGCATCATTTGAAAGAAGCTCATCCCCACCCTCATCAATAGTTAGATTGGTTTGCTTTTCCCCTTGATCCCTCTTTTTCTTGAAACAATCACTAGCAAAATGCCCTTTGACTCCACAATAGAAACATTTTAGCTTAGATCTATCCTTCTTTTTGCCAAAAGTAGAGTGCTCACCTTGGTCTTGCCCTTTAGACCAATTGCTTTTACCTTTGCCCTTGAACTTGCCTTTAGAGAACATTGCCTCCTCTTCTCCTCCTTGAGATGTAGAAGATGCTCCCACTCTTGCTTGCAACCTGAATTCTTCAGCCAACAAGACCTCTTGCAAGTCTCCAACACTTGGTAAACATTTTTGGATAGCATAACTTTGAACAAGATTAGCATGATCATCCAACAAGCCATTGAGAATCACTTGAACAAGCTCCTCATTATTTATGCCATCATTAATGCATGCTAACTCATCATTCAATGCTTTAACTCTCAAAACAAAAGCATGTCCACTCTCACTCTTCTTTTGCATACAAGAAAAGATTTGCCTTCTTAAAGTCAACACTCTAGAAGTAGACTTGGATTCATAAACCTTCTTCAAGGCTTCCCAAGCTTCACTAGATGATGTGCACTTACCAACCTCTTTGATAAGCTCATTTGTCACATTCATCTTGATCATGTGAAGGGCTTTCTTTGCCCTCTTGTCATACCTCAATTGTTCTTGAGGTGCCAAAGGTCTCTCCTCCACACCTACAACAATATCCATCAACTCATTCATCTCAAGCAAAGACTCCATCCTTACTTTCCAAGTAGAATAGTTGAGGGAGGTAAGCCTATCATTGCTTTCCAACATGTAGCCTCCATTTGTAGCCATGTTGCAATGATTGATCTCTGATCTTTGACCTGTTCCAATGCACTAAGCACTCTCTTGAATCAACAAATGAAACACAAGAAGAAATCACAAAGATTTGGAACCTAAAACCTTACTTTTTCTCTCTTTTCCTCACTTTTTCCTCAATTTTAGCCACTAGTTTTATGATTTCTTGATCAAACCAAGACCAAACCTCAATATACTTGCTTTTCCCTCACTCCTAAGATTGAAATACACTCTTGAATCATTCAGCAAACTGAAAATCAGAGGGTTACATCAATTTTGAAGTTTTTGACATGAAGAAGCAAGAAATTGAATCAAAAAACTATATGCTAGAATGGAAAACTAATAGGATCTTGTTGGATCTTGCATCTCCCTCTTTCCAAAGCAAATTTTGTCTCCTTATTCTGATAAGTACAGAGGGAATTCGCCCTACTTCAATTGAAATGCATACAAATGATGTTTTGATCACAAAGATCCAATTTCTACACATAAATCAACAAGATTTTTAGCTAGAAACTTGATTGGAATGCTACAAAAGCAAACTCGCCCACAAATCTCTTCTAAATCTGGCAAAACCTGCACATTTGGCCGCCTAATGCTCTGATACCATGTGAAAAACTCAGATCCAAAAGATGCTAAAGTTTCATAAAGATCTTGGCCATGGAAGTTATGCACATCTAGATTGAAAAAATGATAGAAATTGTGATGTTAAGCATACTAAACATCAACTAAACATCAAGATCTGATCATAAGCTTCCACAAACAGAAACTTGCTGTCCCTGTCCGTACTTCAGAGCCTACAACCTGCATTTCACACGTGTGAAGCCATAGCAACAAAGAAATCACAATTCTAGTGGCTAGAATGCAAGATATGAACAAAAAAGTGAGAGAGAAGAAGATGGATCTTCAAAGAGCATAACATTCATTCAATAGAATGAAAATGAGATGTTTACATACTCGTGGAGATGGCTATTTATAGCAGCCATAGTGCCTCTTGGCCACTTGTCTTATGATAGGCTAAAATTGGGGTCCAATAGGATTCACCCATCTACCTAGAAATTTGGTCAAATAGGAATGCACCAAATTATGAGCCAATAGAAGAGCTCCACACTCGACCTCCTCTAATTAATGTGACCTCAAAAGTAGTGTACACATACTTTGGGCCTCTACATACATGTATGAACCTATCTCTAACTTTTATTTGGCCATAGGCCTACAAAATCTCAAGTTAGGAAAATACTACTAGTTGACAATTTTTCACACTTTGCTTCTTACTAGACCAGGAAAAGCAATTGCCACAAAGCTAGAAAACATACTACCCTATGGTGGATGTATGATCATCATAGTCACCTCCCCACTCCGCATCCACATTGCCACATAACTCAAGTAAATTGTCATTCTTCTGGTAGACCAAGCCATAATCGGAAGTGCCTTTGACATATTGCAAAATGCGTTTGGCTGCCTTCCAATGCGTTTTAGTAGGTGCTACCATAAGTTGACTTACAATACTAACAACATAGCATATGTATGGTCTAATCGTGGTAAGGTAAATCAAGCTCCCTACTAACTACCTATACAGCGTAGCATCAAATGGTTGTAATTCGTCAAGCTTAGAAAGCTTTTTAATGGCTCAATAGGAGGGTTCATTGGCTTGCAATCTTGAACTTGTGCAGCAACTCTTTGACATACTTCGCCTATGTTAGCAGTGTCCATTTATGGACAATACAAAATGTGAAGAGAGTTTTTTTCTATCAAACATTTAGCAAGATGGAAAATACGGCATTCATATTGGGCATCCAAACAAAATTTCAAATGGAAAAGATGCTCTCTCTTGGCCATAACAGCATCCTTTCCATGGATGCTACATTTGGGACAAACAAATTCAAGGTTAGAATACAATTTATTATTTTACTTGTGTGAAGTTGAATTTATTGTCACATTGTCGCTTTCTCACCACATTGTGTTGTGTGTGTAGTATCAACTCTTCACAATTCTAGCATTTGATGCGTTTCAAAATGGCATACCTGTAGCATGGGTGCTCACAAGTAGTTCAAAGGCCCAAGATATCATTCCTTGGTTGCAACAACTTAAGAAGAAGATGTGCGGATTGAAAGTAGACTGGCAACCAAATGGATTCATGGTAGACGATGCAGATTGTGAGATAAATGCTCTGAGGTGCATAGTCAAATTGGAAAACTTTTCAACATATATTGTCTTTGATTTCTTGGTTGTTCATTTTTTGATGATATTCTTATCTCATCATTCAGCTTCTTCATGTTGTTTTGTAGATGTGTGTTTCGTTGTCGGATCTTTCTTTGTCTTTGGCATGTGAGAAGATGCTGGTTGAAGAAGCTCATGCAAAAGGTGGGAGTTTGGAAAACTAGAGTAGAAATGTTTCAGATGCTAGGAGAAATCATGTATATGGGAAATAATGAACGGTCGGAAATGGACCCAAATGGAGAACGCGGTCATGCACTTCTTCAAGTTTTTATGCATAGATTTCAAGAAGAAGTGGCATTTATTTCATACTTCAAGGAAACCTGGCTTTTGAAAATCGGTAAAAGTTTCAAATTCATTTTGTTTTTTGAAGAGTTCATGCATCTCTCAAGTAACCTCATGATCATTTTGTCTAACGTTTTGTTGCCATTTTTTAGATATGTGGATCAAAGCAACAAGAAATATGCCACTCGCAAACCAAGACACAAATGGGCTATCAAAGCACATCATGCAAATCTCAAAGGTTGTCACCTTCTTGCCAAAGAAACTATGAAAAATAGAAGAGTTGATTGGTTGCTATACATACTCTTGACTGACGTAGAAAACCACTATGCTTATTTGGATTTTTGCAAGCCATATGGTTTTGTCTCAAATAGCACATGAGAGAAATTAGTCGAGCATGCTCTTCTTCGAGCTCGTAAAATTCCAGATTCATATGTCTCTCTTTCCATTGATCCCACAATTCTGTCAACTGTGGTTAGTAGCTCCGATCCAACCAAAGCTCATCTAGTTTATAATGCTGATACAAAATGGGCATTTTGCACTTGTGATGGGCCCAAAAGGGTAATGTGTGCAAGCATCAAGTGAAGGTACTGCAAATGCTAACAGGAGTGGGGGAGGGTCACATTGTGCGAAGCTTGGGCACTCGTTGGGGAACTGAGCGTGGTGGTTTCTCAACGTTGTTTGATTTCGACCACACATCCCAAAACAGGGAGCCAATGTTTGATTTAAATGACACCCCACATTCAGTTTTTGTGGAAGCTCCTGAATCATGTGAAGAAGGACAAAGGACCAAAGATTATATGAAATGTAAAGTCCTTGAAGCTAAGAGCGTGTGGGCAGAAATTGAGGAGATGATTTCTAATACTGAAGACACTTTATTGATGGATAATGTTTTGTCATAGCTTCTTCACATTAGAGGTTCATGTGAAAGTAGCAAGCATAGTACGAGGCACATTGAGGAAAAAAGCCATCTCATGGTCAATTAGTAGATGCACATTTGGAGTCATGGAAAGAACCACAAAGACAAAAAGGGAGACAAAAAATGATTTCTTAGCTACATAAAACGACAAAAGGAAATTAATATGTAGCAAGTGAGTGATTTTTTTTTAATGGAATTTTTTTTTTTCCTTTTACCGTAATTTAATTTGATTTTTATGTTTTCTTCTTCGTGGCAAACTACTCATGATGTACTTGGCTTTAACACGAACAAATTCTACTTTATGACTATTGTTCTCCGTCAAAAGTAGATTTGTTAACGATAAAAGCCTTTAGACTTAGAGTAGCAAGTTGTAACTTATTAAAAATTAGTTTCATCTTTGAAATGATTTTTTATCGTGAGCTCCCAAAGTATAGTTAATGACCATTCACAAGCAAGCAATGGTTTATGTGTATAATTTTTTGAATGAATATATTTTTCTATCTTCACAATTCCTCCATTGCTATTTATTTGAAATCTTGCTTGGACACAAATGCTTTAGAGTAATAGGAAGCTCTGTGACGGGTAAAAAGTTATAACTTGTGATAGTTTTAGTTTTGTCTTTAAAACTATTCTATAATCTAAACTCTCAAAGTGTACTTAACGATGTTTTAGAAAACTGCAAATGGGTATTACACGAAAAAATTTTGGTGCCAATAAGTGTCAATTGAGTGGAAGTAGAAATTAGAGTGAAAGTTCACGCTATTTGAAGCTCTTACACCGTATGCTCTTACTCTTTTCTTACTCTCATGTATATGCAAAAGAGCACTTGTGTCTCTTTCATTTTATGGACAAATTTAGCAAAAACATTGAAAAATACATGAAGTTTGAGTTAAGAAAGAACATGATTGACATCAGTAGCATAGCACAACGATACCAATATTCCAGTCCTCTAATAGCTTGTAAAGATCATAAACAATCTGTTAGATTACATTGAACTACAAAGAAACACAGATTCAAAATTGGTAATATGAGTGGTGATGCAACAATTTTTTGCTGAACTCCTCAGAATGGAACTTAACAAACAACTTCCAACATTATTTCGAGAGTACAATTGTGCGAAAAAGGACTGCAAAAAAAAAGTAATATAAAGCCTTGAGAAGATAAAATATCATACTATAAACCAACCTCTTAGACCAAACAATAATATTATCATTGCCATGGCTTTTATAGACAAACAACCCCCAATGGCCAATAATTCGCTCATATTCTACGGAGTTATCCAAATCTGTACAAATTGCCACCAACAATATTGATTTCTTGAAATGGTCTAATTGATGTTCCAGAGACTAAACTAGAACCTCCTCATTTTCTGGTGTATCAATTGAGATAGTGTGAATTGTTGGCGTCTGTTGTTCTATCTATGCTGCTTGGGAAGCAATATTATGACGTTGTTCCAGGAGAGTACCGCATGGAACATTGTGAGGATCTGTCTAGCATGCAGAGCCATAGATTACCCACACTAACAAGGGCTGAAGGACACAAAACCGATATAGTGAGTGTCAAATGCCTAGCTTAAAACACTCAAATGCCGAGCTCAAAAATTCATCTCGATTATTTATAGCCAAGAGTTCAATGGTATATGATATGCCAATTCTTCCACGGCCAATCTTGTGCATGAATCGTCCCTTTATGCATCACATTGTAACCTGCTTCTCACTCCTTGATCCCTGTTTCAAATACACTGCCAATGCTTTAATCTATCAATCCCTGGAGATCTATGCCTTGATTGAAACTTGCACAAGCTTTCTGAATTGCCTGATCTGCTTATCAAGAATCCTTGAAAATAGTTTAAGAATCAATGCCCTGGGAGACCCTTTCCTCTTAAAAAATACATTCTATCTACTTTAAAACTATTTGAAATGCCTCATAGTGCTCTCTTCATCCCTCTCCCTCTCTCTCTCTCTCTCTCTCTCTCTCTCTCTCTCTTTCTCTCCATACATGAAAGCATGCATGAAACCACATTGCCTCGTTGCCTTGGCCCTTTCACTCCTCTCTGTGTACTCCTTTCTCTCTTCTTTGTTCTCTTCTATTCTCTTCTGTACTTTTCATTTCTCTTTTGTACTTGTTATTTTATTTGTTTGATGTACTTTGATCTGTACTGAATTATTATTTTTTAGTTAATACAAAACAATTGATGATGTGGCACGAGGTCTGGCTCGTGATGGAGCAACGGGCTGCTCCTTGGCTGGTGTTGCAAACGGAACACAGGGAGTGCCCGGGGCTTCACGAGCAGAGGCTGCAAAGGGGATGCTTCACGGGAGGTGGCTGGCCGGGAGATTGAGCCAGGAGGAAGATGCATTGGGCCACGGAGGGAGTGTGCGCCCCTGCACTCCCTAAGCGGAGCCCCGACCCGGCATGGGGCCCATGGGGCCAGTGGCTGGCCCGGGGCCAAACACTAAACACGTGTGGCCCACTCGTTAAGGCCCCAACGGGGTAGGCCCTTCGCTCATCATCTTTTGTGGATGCATGCATTGCACCTGAACTAACGGTATACTTTTCATTATAATCTGATCGGTTTGCATTGTCGACGATCGCTTTCGGGCTTGCCTCTGTTTTTCTCTTCAGACGATCAGAGAAACGGATTGCGTGCATTAATGGTGTAAATTGAAGAACGAGGTCGGTGTTCAGGATAAATGCTGCAATCGAAGGCCATTATATCCATCAAGAACTCGCTGAGTTTTCGTCATGGACTCCTTACAGCGAAAAAAACTTGCATTTGGCTATGAGGAACAGAGGTTTCATTTTTTGCCATGATTTATCTTTTGTGGAAGGAGGGAAACTATTAACACACGACTAATAATTGTTTCGAAGTTTCAGAGCGCATGTGAGTTTTGGAGATGGGGTTCGCTGGAACATAACATTGTTAGGGTTTATTCTTTTGCGATCCCTTCTGCTTTGAGCTGGAAAGCGAACCGTTTCAATGGCGACACTTGAGGATATTTTACTTTGCTGTTTCTTAATGCTGGTGGCTGTGTTCCTCGCTTATGTCATAAAAAAATACCATTTTATCTATTTGCCTGAGTCAGGTTCGCTCCACTTTCTATGAATTACATGAATCTTATGAGAGTTGCAACTTTCTTCTCGATTTTTTGAAATGCTCTCACGCAGATAAATTGGATGCAACACAGAACGATTTCTCCTTGGCAAGCTTCACAATCCTGTAGACGAAATATATAAAATAGTATCTGTGGCTCGTGCTACAGTTTCCCTTGGCAATTATTGCATCTTTTTACGTCAAGTTTCATGCTTAAGCAAGATAGAGAATCTCTCTTTTGAAGTCTCTTATATGCCTAGCTTTCAGCAATGATGCCTATTCGTACCTTATCGATTCGACATTTTCTTCTGAAAGGTTTTAACGAAAAGTCAGCCAAAGTCAGCCAAGTGTTAGAATGGTAATGTTTAACTTTTTGAACTGTCTACCCCATTTAAATTATAATATTCCGTTGAGATTCTAGGGGAAAGTCAATCAAGGCAATGCTTGGAGTGCCACATAAAGTGGTGCTCGTGTAGTACGTTGGTTTTGTACCAAACTGGGTCAGTTAAGGGGACCAGTCATCCAACATATCATGTACTCTAATTGGAGGTCCTAGGGAGGGTATAAACAGGTGGCAAGCAGGCTAGCAAGAAAGTATTTCTTATCATTGTGAGTGACAGTGGAGACTTTTTTATTATTATGACTACAAGTCTAACTGGTTTATTTGTGCCTGCCCCCCCATGAGATGCGTAAGGTGAGGTACTGATTAATAAAGTTTGATGTGTGATTTTGTTCTATATCATGATCTGTGTAATCATATTGTTGTGAATGCTCATCTGTTGTTGGGATCTCTTCCTTCATAGCCTATTACTACGTTGCCATGTACCTTTTTTGATATTATGCAATGTAGTCTGAAATTTTGGTCATCATACATATTAAGGACAACAAGTATTCTTGCTTGCTTGTGATGAACCTATTAGAGATAGGCAGTGTTTCTATGTGCCTACGATGAGTCTTACTTGTAGGGAGGTGAGAAATCATTTTAGTTTTGACAGGTGAGATATTCCCTTTGTGTGATTGTGAGGTAAGATGGTCCTTCAAATTTGAGTGTGAAAATCCATGAAGCCATAGCAAGTAGCAAAGTTCCTATAGTAGTCTTCCTACAACCACTTGGCTTAAAATAAGTCTCTGTACTAGGTAATCTTCGTAAATAGCTATCACTACTAAAAGGTTGCATATTACGATAATCCAATAACTAAAGTCAAACACCCTTGCAGGCTATTCAAGTGGTTGGTCCACCCCCGAAGGTGAGCATGATATATGGCACCTATGCTTTATAAATAAAGACCTGAATTGACTGTAGCCATGAAAATGATTTTCAGGCTTCTTGTTTTTTTTGTGTTTAATTCTTTTAATTCAGTCATAATTGCCAGCAAACTTGTTTGCATTTGACACATTGCTGGTGGTTCAATGTAAAAAATGAGTACAAATGTCTGATTCAGTTTGAATGTAAAAAATGAGTTAACGCTTGAAAATTTCTAAGTTTGTATAGCATGGGCCCTATACATTAGTACAGTGTAGCATTGTAGCCAGCAGCCTAAAATCATTAATGCTGTGAGGTTGTAAAACTGTAAAGTTAAGAGCAATTTGGTGTAATTTATTAAGTTTAATTAGAATTTAGTGTATGTAGTAAGGTGCTTTCGTATACTATTCTATGCATAACATAGCCTATAAGATGTATTTTGTTCCTGCAAGTTCCCAACCCAAAAAAAAAGTATAGTTTTTTAGGGCAATATTTGCAAACACCCTTGCTCCCCTTGCAAATTTTCAGACCTTTGCAAACGATTGTGTGCATGTTTGTCACATTTGCTGGTAACTATGAATTCACTACACCAGTTGCTTTTTATAAGTAGTAATTGAGATCTCTCTCTTCTTGGACTAAGTTGGCCTTTCTGTGTATATGTGCTACAGCTTCCGCAATGATTCTGGGCATGATATTTGGAACAGTTTCCAAGTTGCTTTTTGATGGAGGACATTTGAGATTTGATCATCAAGCTTTTTTCTATGGGCTTCTTCCAATCATAATATTCAATGCTGGCTACTCTTTGAAAAAAAAGGTTACATCGTGTCTCATCTTTTCGTCATCGGAAGTTTTTGGAATGCTTTGTTGTGGTTCCAGATATATTTTAATCTATGAAGACTATTTCAGTTGTAAAGTTATCTGGTGAAACTCCATCCTAGAGAACAAGAGCATGTTTATTCAGGTTGTTTCCTTATGGGTTTTCTGTGATTTTCTAGCATTTACTGAAGTACTTACTGAAAAGTAATTTGAATTTTAACATAACTGATCAGCTCTTTCTATTTACTGTGGAGGTGTCTACGTGCTTCAAAAACAGGTGTAAGCATAGAAATGAACAATGTTACTTTCTTCTGAGTAAAATCTATTGTGTTAAGAGCTGACAAATTGATCAGACATCAGTGTTTGTTTCCTGCTATGTCAAAGTTTTCAAAAATTCAATGTCTAATATGTCATATTAGCAATGTACCACATCTGACAGATTATGCATATTGCATAGCACCACATATTGAATTATAAATTCCATGATTGGAATCATGATGTAGAAGAGTAGTATGATTCTCATCTTGGATTTCACACTAGCATGGTGGTCACTTTTTTCACAATAATTCTGTAACATGGCATTACACTAAAATGTAGAACTTTATATCACTTATAATCTAGTTTTAGAATGCAAATGTTGCAAAAATGAAGGCTCTATGCAATCTGTAGCCTTTGTTGACTTTTGCACTTTCACTTATAGCATGCATTCAGCCATTATAGATGTATTATACAAGCAAAAAGGTTGCGATATCTATGTGCACGAATAACATCGTGTTGTAGTTAGGGATAATTAGATCCAAGTTTCTGGTGGTTATGCATAGGATTAGATCTCAACCTTTTTCTGAAGAACTAGTAGTAAAGTTTTTATTTGTTTTGGGTTTCAAAAATCTCAAAATACTTGTGCTTTTGTAAGTTGTTTGAGGTGATGAATGGGTGAGTTGTTGTTTTCTCGTTGTAATCCAGGACTTTTTCCGCAACTTTACAACTATCATATTATTTGCTGTAGCTGGGACTGTCATTTCTGCTTTGATATACGGGCTCTTGACATACTTCCTGTATTTAGGAGGACTAGTAACTCATATGAACTCCCAATCACCACTATTGGAGTCCCTTATGTTTGGATCATTGGTGTCTGCTATTGATCCTGTGGCGACTCTGTCTGTATTCCAAGGTACAATTTATTTGCTCAATGGATTTTTAATTTTTGTAACCTCCCATTGTGTATCAGTTGGATCTCTGAATTGTGGGTATTTATGTGATACTCCAGATGTTGCTGCACCAACCGCTTTATACAATCTTGTGTTCGGAGAAAGTCTTGTCAATGATGCCAGCTCAATTGTTCTGTTCCGCACTTTCGTAAGACACCTAAGATTTGGCCATTTCGTCTGGTTCTTTCCTACAATGCTGGAAGTATGAGAAAGAATGCTAAGATTAACATATTTTAACTACCTCATATTTCTTCAACCCTTTTTGCTTCAATCTAAAACTCCCAGTTTTGTAGCTTCCCCCCCCTTGATAGTAAATTTTTTCTGGTATAGTAAGGTTACTTTTTTTGGAAAACTATAAAAAACATTCAAATTAGTTTGGACAATTATAATATTACCTTTCTGCATTTCTATGTTTGACATGATTACTCATCCACATTGTAAAAAACCAGATGAGAAAATGTCTGTTCATCCTAACTAGTGGTGACCTAAGGTTGGGTGCCCTGCTAGAAGGTCTGGGCTATATGAAAGTGTTGGATCCTTGCCAAACGACTCAACGTTGAAGATATCTACCCAATATAATCAATCAAGTGTTTCAGGGGTTTACATGAACCATAGTTGCACATAAACGTGTTTCTGGAGCAAAATGTTTCTAGAAACGCGTTTCTCAGAAACTCGCTTCTGGATTCAGAATCTCTGAAAAAAAAAAGAGATAGGTATTAAAAAATCAATAGGGATTGACAGAATCCAATAGGAATGGATGCACCTAAATTGGACCACGTTGTACCTGAAACATTCGGCAAACTACATAAATGTACCGCCCTTAATCATTGCCTTAATATGGTACCCATATTGTCCTCAAAAGTCAAAATTAAAAAAAAAAAATGTTTCTGGGAAACGCTGTCCCAAACCAGAATTGCAGTGCAACTATGTGTCGTGAACCATGGAGGCCCCAAGTACCGTAGAACAACAATATAAGCCCTGATTATATGTCCATTATGTCTGCTTCTGAAAAAGCATTGTGCTCATGTTTGACAAAACTGTCAACCTAAAAGATGTCATAGAAATGCATATGTTGAAGAAGATGATGCACAACATTAACCTTGAAAAAGAGATCCCAAGAAGGCATATGTGGAAGAAGATATTATGAAAGTTTAAATGCTGAGGATACCAGTTTATATTTCAAAAGAGAAGTCACAAAATAAACGAAGAGAAGAGCCTATTATATAGTAAAAGGATGTAATGTGCCACGTATCCATGTTGCGTATGAGGACTCAAGAGGAAGGACGTTTTAGACAATTAACAAAGGTGGTCACTTTAAATCAAGTTTTCCTTTTCCATCCTACTATGTGGACTCTTTTTTTGCAAACTATTGTTGGCTTAATTTATATTCTTTTGGTTATTTGCGTGTGACAAGATGGGCAGGGAAAATCTATCTAATTACAGTTTGCACTAAATTTTTTCTATCGTCAATGCTGCTTTTGCCCACCACCTATGCTTTCTAGTTAGGTTCTGAGCAAGCTGAAGTGATGAAATGTAAGTTTTCCTTATTTTTTCCATGAGAAAGTATGAACTTCATTTGATTAGCTTTGCTCTTTAGTGCTACGCTTCATCATGACTGAGTCAGCCTGTCACTTCAAAAGAAGTGATTCAGTAGTATGTTGGTCGTTGTACAAATGTATGAAAGCTAATGTGGACATATGTTTGTTCATGCCACCTGTCACTACTCTAGGGTGATGATGACATGAATTGGGATGTTGTAGCATTTGACCTATGCTATGCATGATGAATTTGATGGTTCTCTTTGGTGGAAGCAATATGATCAATGGGCAGACAGCATAAAATCCATATAATGAATCAAACATATATAGACAAATCTTGAAATACAAGGCAAAAGATATGAAGTTGTGGATGGTGAAATCAACGACTGACTATATGGCCATGAAAATCACAGATTAAGAGCTGATCTAAAAGCCCAAGACATGACTTGCTTTAAAACAATGTAAATGTATGATGTTTGGATAGATGAAAAAGGCAAAGATAGGGAAAACCCAAAAATGATGAATTTTAAGTTTCTTGAACTCTAGATATTCAAACCACAATCTGAAAGTAGATTTTTCAGCCAGCTATTTTAGCAAGCCTGATTATTTAATCAGAACCTGAAACATTAAAGGCAGCTTGCTTTGAGAGGTGAAGAAAATGAAGGTGTGGCAGAGTGCTAAATGATGAGTTTCAGACTACCAATTCTCAAAAATATCCAAAGTGAATCATGAATATGGGATAATAATCGTGGATCAGCATGCCACGGTGAATACTTACTGGGGCCCTGTACACACTGCCCCTTCAGCCCCCTATTGGAGGAAATTAATTGGGAAGTTTGTTAAAACTTCTGCACTAAAAGAAAAGGATCAAGTTTCAACAACTTGAATCCTGCCGCCTGCTTTTACAATTTGATTTTGAGTTCGATGGTTACGTTTCCAATTACCTACCCTATAAATATCCAAAAAGCAAATATCTTAGCCCAAACTCAAGTGATTTCCCTTTCAGTGTGAAGAAATATGAATTTCAGGTTTCTTCTTTCACAGACAAATTGCAGATTGTATCCCCTCCAGCGTAGTAGATTACAGCTTCCATCCTTCTGGCAGGTTGTAGTAGATGTAGATTAGGTCTGGCAGCCTGTTTTCCAATCACAGAACGGCTATAAGCTTGCTAAAAAATTGCTTTGTAGGGCTCCACCCACTTCTCGAGATGTCAGTTTCTCCTGAAAAAAACCTCACTTTGAAAATTGCTCTCATGCCAATTTAAGGTGTAGTACTGTGTACATACTCAAGATCAATTTCCAACTAAATTATCAAGATAGTCAATGATAGATTGTTTTGTAGGGCCTCCTAACAAAGAAACAGCTACACATAGCTCTTCCTTGGAGAAGCTCTCAATCCCTACATTCACCAGAATGAGACTGATGGGCATTTTTGTAGTTCGAGGCCATCTTGTGTTTAGGCCATGTTATGGAAATATTAAATGTATATTTGTAATTTAGAGAATTATGTTTTAAGGTCGCCGCCATCAAGACTGTTACTCTAAGTTTGTAGTTTAGACGGTTAGGGAGCTTTTGTATAAGTATGGGGTGGTTGTTAGTTGATGATTTTCGGTGAGAGCTTAGTAAAATTCCTTGCTTAAGACCCAATTGGCAGAGATGTTCAGAGAAGTTATTGTTAGCATTTACAAACTTTGTTTATTGTTTATTACAGAATGGAAAGTGTTAATTGAATCATTGTTATTACTGGAATGTGCATGTTTTTGCGATGGGTAATCTAAAGTCCTCACCAAGGATACAAAGACTAGCACAACAAAGAAACAATAGGAAATCGGATGGTGGACAAACCAACCCAACCAAACCTAGATTAATCTAATCTAGCCCTAGCCCCCAAGCTATGGATCAATCACTCAATAGGAGAGTGGAGTCACACCGGAAGCATGTAGCTACTAACATCAAAATCAATCAACTTCTAGTGAGAGCCCAATGGGTATACTTATGCCCTCCAAGGCCCATGGACCACTAGTCGTGCACTGTGACACCTCACTGGACACATCTGCAGCCTAACCAGGCCACATCATCCAGTTCTCCTATGAGTCACTGAGAGACCCATACAAATCCACCATCTTGAGTTTTAGGCCTCCAACCCTTAATTACGACCATGTACACATGAGGGACCCAATACCCCTAATAATCATGATTAAATTATGGGTCGAGCTTGGCCTACTGACCTCCTAACGGGATAATAATCCGAGATCAATCCAATCATGGGCATGACATTCTTCCCCCCTTATTCAAGTTCTGTCCTTAGAAGTTAAAGTTAGGGAAGCCCCCTTTCAGGCTACCTTCCTGCTCCTAGGGATCATCGTCCTCTGTATGACCCTTCTATGGAACCAGATGCTTAGTAACGATACAATTTCTCAATTGTTTAGTTATGGTATCTGAGATCTTTTCAGGTTCAAGTCGAGTCACACCTGAAGATTCATCCAACAGGTCCAATTGATCTCCAGAACCAAGATGTTCCACTTCACGTACACTTTTCTCAAGTCGACTTACGTGAAATACTGGGTGTTATTGCGTTTAGGGTCCAATTTCTAAGCCAAAGATTCTTCCTTCCTAGGATTTTATACGGTCCCCCATACCCAGCGGACAATTTGAATGCTTGCGGCTATGCATTACACTTGAAGCCTTCGGGATTCTTAAATACACCCAATCCCCCACTTGAAAATCTCGAGGTGATCTTTTCAGATTAGCATAATGTCTGTCCCTATCACATTGGACATTCTCACCTGCTATCTATGGCATTTCATGCATATTGTGCAGGAAATCCGCTACTTTCTGAAACTTGAATCGAGTTTCAACTATTATGGGCGATCTAGCCTCATAATTGTACATAAGCATAAACAGGCTATAACCGGTAGCCTCATGCTTACAATTGATACATGCAATCTCCATCAAGGATAACTACCTCTCCAAGGAGATTGCCATCAAAAGACATGCACAAAGCATTTGATCTTTTGATCATGTGCGTTACCCTCTCTTAACAATCAAGTATAAACTGACAAATAACTCATCGGATCTTTATTGAATTATTCTATGCTCAATAATAAGAGAACATGAATATTACTACTCTTAAAACACATGTGAGTTGCTTTCAAGAAAAGTTCTTTTCGCAAGGAAAGTCTCGAACTTACCAACTCATCATATGATGCCTAAAAAGAATTGTAATTTTCAGAATTTGATATGGCACAAAGTGTCATTCTAAAGTTAAGATTTCATCTAGAATGCATCTAGATTCTAATATTCTTAAGCTCTAATCTATAATAACTTAAGATTTACCGAAACTTCATTACGTGAAGTTCTGAATTTTGGTTTACATCAACTATCCAACTCCATTTGAGTTTTCGGGATAGCATTCTATCTTTTTCCAATTGGAAAAAGATTAAAGCCAAAAGTTTTTGTGTATTCTATTCACATAACCCTCTTAATGACCTTAAGTGACTCATAATGGGTGTCACTTATAAGCAATACAAATAAACATAGTATCACTTAGTGATATGCTCTATAATCTAAACTAACTCAGAAGTAACGCTCCTGATTCTGTTAGTTGTACCTAATTTAGAATATTGTTAACCAGCAAGTAATTGTCTCCAAACAATTCTCATCAATATGCATATGTTTTAACGGCTAGTTTATGCATGTATATAAACTTAGTCCGAGGAACACATTGCAGATCCACAGGATTAAGAACTTGCACAAAGAAATCATGATCTCACACATAGCATATCACTACAGATCTCACACAATTTGTAATCAACACTTTTTTAAGCAAGAATTCTGTAACTAGATTAACTCTAAGAGAAAATACACTATTTCGTAACCAAAATCTCGATTAAAGATTTTTTCCAAAGAATATAATGCTAGAGGGAATTTCATTCCTTGCATCAACTTACAGATCCTAGCTCTTGTAGGAAATACAAGCCTAAGGATATAGGATCTTAACTATTCAATCACACAAAGCATTCTCAAAAGAAAGAGAGAGATGGCTAGACACCCTCTTGTAGAAACTCGTGGACAACCAAGTAGAATAGTCAGTATTGCTTACAAAAGTGTTTCATAGAAATGGGATGCACACATATACATAGTCCAAGATTCTCGAAGCAATGATCACAAGAGATCTCTTTGGGTCTTTGATAAGACATTTGTCTTCTTTGAATTCCACAACCAATCCTTGGTTCATAATTGTAGAGAATGAAATGAGATTCTTTTTTGTTTTTGGAACATAAAGTACATCACGAATGTACTTCTCCTCACCATTGGGTAAGATAATGGGGATCATTCCAATACCTTCAATAGGATAAGAGGTCTTATCAACACCTTGAACTTTGCTTCCATCATGCACTTTTACAAGCTTTGTGAAGACTTCTTTGTGATAAGTCATATGGCGTGTGGCACCGTTATCAATCATCCAATCAATAGATGAAAAAACAGCAACTTGTAAAGTTGAAGATGAGCTGTTTTCTGCTGAAAAACTAGCAAGATTTGAAGTGGTATAAATCTCATCTTGAGGAGAGATGAGATTATTAGTAACAAAAGCATAACCATTATTGAAAGATTATCCTACTGTCGTTCCAAAGTAAGGATTGAGGTACTTGTATCGTCACCTTTCTCTTTTTTCTTTGCAAGCCTCTTCCTACATTCTTTAATGTGATGCCCAAACTTCTTGCAATAGTGGCACTTACCCTTCTTCTTGGAGCCTTGATCTTGAGCTTCCGTAGATTTTTTATCACCTTTGGAAGTGTTGAAAGAAGGCTTCCCTTTCCACTTGCCTTTGCCTTTGCCTTTTGCAAAGAAAGCTTGATCTTCTTGTTCACCAAAGTTGATCCTTGTTTGCTCTTCTTGAAAAAGTAAGCCAACAAGTTCGTCAAAGGAGATTTGTTGTCCCCTAAGAGAAATGCTCAATGATGACACAAATCGAACATAAAAATCAGGAACAGAGTTGAGAGTAATTGATACAAATTGTGAGTTCTCAATCACCTCATCAATACTAAGAAGCTCCTCTCAAAGTTCCTTGATCTTCGTCAAGTGGTTTGTAAGCAAATCACCTTCTTGCATCTTCAAGATAGACAGTTGATTTCGAAGATATACCACTTTTGCCGCATTCTTTACTTGAAACATCTTGGCAAGAGTCTCCCAAGCACTTTTGGAAGTCTTGCATGATCTAATATGAGGAAGGATAGATCTCTTCATTGATAATGCAATGACGGAATGTGCTTTTGCATCTCGTCGATCCCACTTCTTTTGCTCATCGGAAGACACTTCCGTAGATGATGAAGTAGCAGTTCTAGATGGTGTAATAGATGCCAAGTTAGGCGGCCTCTCTTTGTCACCATTAACTACTTCCCACAAACCTTTAGCAATTAGAAAGTTCTTTATCATGTAGCACCACAATGAATAGTTTGTGCCATCCAGCCTATCTTCATTAAATAAAGAACCAATAGACTCCGATTCTTTAGCCATAACATAAAAAACAGCTTGTAGTAGATAGGAAATAGACTTTCCAAGACAAAATCTACTCAAAGGGCAGCAACCTCAAAGCTGAAATTATGAGCACAATAGATTGCAATACTCTACGTGCAATTTGCTCAACAAGTAATGAAATAGGTGGCTGATTTCTGCACAAAAAACCGAATGCTCACAAATAGGTAGACTTCAAATGAAGCCAAAACCAAAACCAGAAATTTGTGGCTAATAAGAGTGCACACTATGTGCATATAGAGCTGATGGTAGCGCTCTACTCCAAGCTCACCTACAGGGAAATTTCAGCAAGAAATGTGTCCAAAACACATGTATCTTCATTTGTAGATGGGCGGCCTCCTCTGAAATTTTCAACATGTAATTGAGTCAAAATCACATGCAATTGGTTTGAGCATGGGCGCCCTACTGCTAGCTCTCAAAAGGTGAAGTTGCCCTGCAATTTCCTACAAAAGAGTTATAAGAAGATGAATAGATTCTTCTCCTGCAAAAATCAGCAGCTTGATGGTTTTCTGCTACCAAAAGGGGAAGAAGATAGCTTCCTATTGGGCGCCCTCCTGCAAGCAATATGATCACCTAAAGGCTCTGATACCATGTAGGAAATAGAAGCCTAATGATCTAAGATCTTAACTATTCAATCACACAAAGCATTCTCAAAAGAAAGAGAGAGATGACTAGAAACCCTCTTGTAGAAACTTGTGGACAGCCAAGGAGAATAGTCAGTATTGCTTACAAAAGTGTCTCATACAAATGGGATGCACACATATACATAGTCCAAGATGACTATCTAACTTCATGGCCATTGGCTATCCAACTACTTGACTATTGGCTATCCAACTACTTGACTATTGACTATCCAACTTTCTATAAGTTACATAGAACGAATAAGGTACCTCCAATATGTCAAGTTGGGGTAGTTAATGTCAATATTAGGCCTAGTGGACCCACGAGTCCCTGCCAAGTTAATTTCATACTAACTTAGCTAACTCTAAGTTTAGTAGGCCTAATATAATAAATGAACCATGGTTACATAACTCTTGACCTTTTGGGTCAAAGTAACCTATGGTAATGTAAGCAATTCCATTTAAATTCCAACAAATTCTTCCTCCAAGAAGACCGTCCACTTCCCGATCTTATCATCCAAGAATTGATTGATTTCATTGGAATGAATTTGTCCCTTGAAAAAGCTTAAATCGTTCTTCTGATATGCCAGATCTCAAAATCAAATTTCTGAATGAGTTCTGCCCATCGGGTCTTATGAGTTTTCAAACGTATGAGTAATATGGCTTATCATTTCCTATCAGTGTCTTGTTTTCTTCTTTTGGTGAGCAACAACTTCCAGTTCATCATCAAAAAGAAAAATTCCTCTTATACTTTGGTTTATCAGTTTTTGGTTTCGGGGGCGTTTGGCTGTGCACGCTCTTCGTGAAGCAACAATGGTGCTTTCATAGGCTTTCGCCATGCGGATTGCATCATCCAAAGTATGGAGGACATTCCGTTTGCATTCAGTTTGATAATCGGTTGGTAGTCTATAAACGAACTGCCACTATGCCAATTTTCGATCAAAGAGCGGCACCTTAGCAAAACAATCGAAAAACTCTGGGACAAACATGTCAAGTTCCTGATTTCTCATGTGGTAATTAACTGATTGCAATTTGTTAAATAGATTTTGCATTTGATTCTCTCTTTGTTTATGCCTTGGTGAAGTTCCAAAACGGCTTTACTGAGTGAGTGAAGCAACTGGCTAGAATCGATCGGGTCTCTCATGTCGGGCGACACCGGTCGAATTTCGGGAGAAGTGGGGAACTTCTCCAATTACGGGAACTTCTTTGTTTTGCCATTTCTCTAGGAAATTTCCCTCCCCCCCTTAATTAACAAGTTTGTATGTGGTATGGCAATGTTCATCGAAGCAAATTTTATAAAAAAATTAACCCTTTTTTATGAAATTTTGTGCGTGGAAGATAATGCCTTTACAAGCTCGTAATTAATTAGGCAAATGCAATAAACAATAATCAATGTACCAAAATCATCATCTAACATTGTCTAACTGCCCTTAAATAATCAGGAACCAAACATTTTACAAGGCGCATAATAAGAGTTATGGAGAAAAAGAAAAAAATAAACCTTAACTAAGCCCAATCACCCCCCCCCCCCCCCTTTCTTCCCTCCAAATTTTGAGTAGCTCAGGTCTCCCCATCTACTCAGCCTCCATAAATCTGCTGGCTGCGATTTGTTTACAGGTTTATCACACATTTAGTCCATGAGCTACAAAATCAGTGAAGGAAGAGGGAAATGGGCTGTAGCAGCGTTTCTGCCTGCTAGCAGCATTCCATCTTTCAATCACAGTTAATGTTGCTTACAAACAGTTGTTTGCAGCTGTGCATTGGTTTCTTACATGGATTTATTTACCATAAACTCACAAAACAGAATTCAAAATGTTGCCATAAGCCTTGCAGGTAGCTTAGCCTCTGTAGGTTCTTTTTGTTTCTAGTTTATTCACTTTTTTAGATTATACAATCAATGAATAGAACTGGGAAAGCTGTGCTCAACGCAAGTTTTTACCAAAAGATAAAGTTTGCTCAGATTCTAGGCTGAACAATCAACAGAAATAACCTGCATGGTACTGCTAATAATCTGTTTACAGCACTGAAAGAATGTAAGGAACCATTTATAGATTATGTTTCCTTTTTATGCCAAAATGACAGCCTGTTTAATGGCAATAAAAAAGGGGAAACAACCTTGGGTCATCAACTGAAAGCACCGTTTCACTAACAAATACAAAACCGTCAACACATGTCGACAAATAGAAAGTGAAACTGCATTCAAATTATACAAGCACTTGTAGGCGTGAGCGTCCATCCAGGACACGGCCATTTTTCTTTTTAGCTATTTTATACTAAAAAAAAAAAAAGAAGTGCATCCGGGGTGAACGCGTCCGCACGTGGGTCCTGCTACCTTTGACAAGAAGCATACCAAGAAAAATGCAACATGTTTATCTTCCAAGCTTTTCTTGAAATTTTTTTTTCGATTTCTTTGCTTAAAGCACTCAAAAATCAGCTTATCGAAAATACATTTTTTCAGCTTTATAGAGGCTAAAGATTTGCCTTATCGTCAAAAAGCAAGAAACAAAAGTAACTTGCAAAAATTTTGGCAAAAGTTTCTTTTAAAATCACTTCCCAAGGGCGTAATTTATCAAACTGGTTGCAAACTTTGGTAGTGCACATACCGTACAACCGAATCCAAAAAACCGCGATAAGGAAAAGAATCGAAAATCGCCCTACCAAGCTTTCGCTCCACCCTTTTGCTTAAAATATCCAAGAATCAAGACCCAAACTTATGGATCCGTTCTCCAATTCTTGGCCACCACTTGGGCACTTTCCAACGGCAAAACACCTAGCTTTGGCTGTGATACCACTTTCAAGTTCTAAACAAGGATACGAAGACTAGGTAAACCGCAACAAAGAAACAATAGGAAATCGGATGGTGGACAAACCGACCCAACCAAACCTAGATCAATCTAAGCCGCCAAGCTATGGACTCAATAGGAGTGGAGTCACACCAACAGCATGCAGCTATTAACATCAAAATTAAGCATCCTCTAGTGAGAGCCCAATGGGTATACTTATACCCTCCAAGGCCCATACACGACTAGTAGTGCACTGTGACACCTCATTGGACACATCCACAGCCTAACTGGGCCACATCATCTAGTTCTCCTATGAGTCAGTGATAGACCCACCCAATATCTCTCATAATCATAATTTAATGACGGGTCGAGCTTGGCCTACTAACCTCCTAACGGGATAATAATCCGAGATCAGTCCGATCATGGGCATGTATTTGGAATGCTATTAGCTTAAGTATAGTGTACAGTTTGGTGTTTCACATTGCTTTGGTGGTTGTTAGCTATTCATACAATGGACATTAACAAATCCTACTGAGTCAGATGTATAGGGATTAATTACACCCGTAACACCTTTCTGGTTCCATTATTGGTGTATTTCGGGGCAACATTGTTATTTTGGATTTGGATAATTTTCAACTTTGGGTTGAATTGCTGATTGTTTTTGACAATCTTATGACAATACATTTTGAAGCTAGTCGTTCGGATAATGGACACTCCACAGTGGCTGGGGGGCCTTGTAGCTTGGATCCTATACCTGTGGGTCGTACACGGGCAACCACTTTTCAATGCTTCAAAGGGGAAAAAATGAGATGACCCTGATATGCACACACATCAATTTCTAGCAGTATGTCAGGCTAACCGGTAGACGAAAGATTTTCAAAAGTTGGAATTATTTCCAACTACTTTGAAGGCTAATGCTTTGCAGTGGTATTAGCAATTTGGTTTACAAGAATTTTGGACTTGCGATGATCTTAAACACGCTTTTCTTAAGCGTTACAAAAAGGAACATGAGGATGAAGAGATTCTTGATAAACTTCAAGCCATTGAATAGAGGAAGAAGGAAGATGTTTTGGCTTATGTGCAACGTTTCAAAATTCTGGAGAAGCGGTTGCAAGAACCTTTGACGAATCTTAAACGGGTTAAGGATTTTTGTCATGATTTACATCTTTGAGTGATCAGGGACTGAGTGAATTGTGGAGGCAGCTCGACAATTAAAAGAGGAAGAGATGTGTATCATTCTGATGATGAAGGGAAGTCTAAATAATATTGTTCAAACTATGGAGCAGGATATTGTTCCTACTCTGGAGGTTATTATTTAGAATATTCAGATTTCTGGTGTTCGAATTGATGGTGGGGCCTGATGTAAATATCATATTTGAAGATATGTATAAAAAATTAGTCAACATACCGCGTCATAAAAGTCAATTGATAATATGTATGGCGAATCATACACGCGATTCTCCTGTGGAGGAAGTGTGAAAAGTTCTCAAATTAAGGGATTGACATTTTTGTTGAACTTTGTTGCTGTGCATCTACCAACAGGTCCATATGTGTATCCTATTCTATTGGGTGACCATGGCTTCATGCTGCAATAGCGGTTCATGATTGGGCTACTAGTGTCGTTACTATTCCTTTTGAAGGACAAAAGCTTTTAGTTGCAAACACACCCGGGCAGAGTAGCATCAAAGGTTCGTCCTGTTGGGGGGAGACAGTTGAAGAATGATTGTTTAAACCTCTTATAGAGGAGTCTGAGGAGGATTTGCATATTACCAGCTTATTTCCAGACTAAGTACCAGTTGGTGAAGTGCATTTATCTTCTGTTTGCAATCTTTTTGTTGCATTTGCAACTGATGATATACCATGTGTGAAAGATTTGTATTGTCCAGATGCTATTTTAAAAGTTGAAGGGGGTAAAACGGATGAGTTTTAAGGTTCAATGGCCTAAGAGTTTTTCGGAGATTATTGAAGAGTTGTGCACGCTGAATGAGGAACCAGCACGGTTTAATTTTACGCAAATTGCTCGTGAAAAATTTCTCCGTGTTAATTTGGGTACTGAAGAGGTCTGCGGAGCGTAGTCCATAATTTATTGCCCAAGCGACGCAATTTTTTTAAAAATATAAAGGGGCTTTTGCTTGGCCTTACGATGAACTACGAGGTGTTCCAAAGGAGATTTATGAACATACCATTGACATCACAATTGATTCAAAACCGGTGCAACAACAATATTACCGAATGAATCCGAAACATGCTGACCGTGTTCGGGCGTAGATTGAGAAATTGGTTAAGGTCGGATTTATTTATGCTATAGATTATAGTCTGTCGCGAATGTGTCACGAATCTGATTCTATTCGCGTTCGTTTTGGTTTTCTTTTGCGGAAGTTTTCAGGATCCTAAGCAAGCGACTATAGATCACAGAACATAAAAGATTCGGGCAATCAAGACGACGAGAACCTATTCTTTCTATTTTTTTCGTCTCTCTATCTTCTATGTTTGTGTTGATTAGAAAAGTATATTTATCTCTACTGCGTGGAGTTTTCAAGACAGCTAAACAGAGAATCACAAGGCAAGTCAATGCTAATCAACTAGTTAGTTATTCTCTGTTATCGCTAACTCTTTCAGCTGAGCGTGAAGTATAATACACCACGCTCGTCGAGCTGCCAGTTGGCAGCGCAAATTGTTTTCCTTCGTCTCCGTCTTCGTTTCGTTTCGTTTCGTTTCGTGTTTTCCGATCTTCGAGGTATGTTCGACCTTCGGGGTATGTTCGCCCTTCGACCTTCGCTTCGTCACCTTCGCGACAAAGTTGCAGGAGTTCACAATTTCTGACATAGTCTGTGGCTAAGTCCAATTGTAACAGTTCCTAAGAAATATGGGAACTTACACGTTTGTGTGGATTATCGTAAATTGAATTCTTTTACCGTCAAGGATCATTTTTCGTTGCCTTTGATAGAGCAAATATTAGACGAGGTTCCGGGTCACGAGTTATATAGTTTTCTTGATGGATCCAGTGGTTACAATCAAATTCAAATTGCAGAGGACCATGAGAAGATTGCTTTCATTGCAGATAGGGTGCATACGCCTATAAGGTTATGCCTTTGGGGTCAACTAATGCACCAGCGGCTTTCCAAAAACTTATGACTAATGATTACTTGGAGAAGTTTATGAAGATTTTCTTGGACGATTTCTATGTTTATGGGGATGAACAAGATCACTTGCAGAACCTGGAAAAGTCCTTCCAACGATGTTATGAATATGGAATCTGTTAGTACCCAGAGAAATGTACCTTTTGTGTGAAAAGAGGAGCCTTATTGGAACAAATTGTGTCTCAGTTTATCCATTGTTCCGGCGAAAATCGAAGTGATGATGCATTTTCCTGAAAGTGTTAAGGAGATGACCTTTTTGGGTATGACAAGATATCACAGGCGGTATATTTATGATTGTGCAGATCGGAACCCATATTCTATATGAAGTCTTAAAGAAAGGGGCAGTTTATCGAGTGACTATTAAACTATATAAAGCTTTTCGGGATGTTATTGATGCTTTGGTGAATGCTCCAATTACTCAGATTAGAATAACCCCTTTCATGTTCATGTGGACGTTTCACAAGTGACGGTGGGTTGTGTTTTAGCACAACCTGGTGATGAGAAGGGTTATGATCATCCAATTTACTATGCAAGCAAGTTGTTGACACTAGTTGAGCGAAACTATTTCACAACTGAGCGTGAAGCCTTAAGCTTGATATTTGATTGGACAACAAATTTGTGGTCTATATGGATCATCAGCTGCTATTATATATTATTAATAAACCTATGATTGTTGGGAGGATTGTGCGATCGTATTTGGGAAACTACATACTATGGCGGATCAGGCTCCTTGAATTCATACGGGAACTGTTGAGGAAGGCGTTGATGAAATGCCAGATGCTCATCTGTTTTTATTGGAGCCGCTAATGGATTCTTGTTATGTTGATTTGTTTAACTTTTTGGCATATGTTGATTTGTTTAACTTTTCGGCGAAGGGTATTTTTCCGTCACATTTTAAGAAATTACAATGATACCAATTGATATGGAGTGCCAAAAATTTTCAGTTAATCGAAGGGCAGTTGTATAAGCGAGGTCGGGATGATGTGTTATGCCAGTGTGTTCAAACAGCAGATACAAAGTCAGTTATTGAGGATGCTCATGCTGGTTCTGAGGGTGGGCACTTCGCTTCTCAAATTACAGTAAGGAAACTTTTACAAGCTGGCTTGTGGTGGCCAACTGTATGGAAGGATATTGCCAATTATTGTCAGAATTGTGATGCTTGTCAATGGCAGGGCGTTCCTACTCCATCAATGGATTATCCATTACTACCTGTGTAGCCAGTTGAACCGGTCCAGTTTTGGGGGTTGGATTTTATTGGGAAATTTTTGCCACCATCTATGGATGGTTATGTATATATTGTGGTAGCTACGGATGGGCAAAGGCTAAAGCATTACGGGATAATTCGGCACAATCTACACTAAGGTTGTTTTTGAGAATATCCTTACAACCACTGGAGACTGTTTCTGATCGTGGGCCACATGTTATTAACGATACTATTGCAGAATTGATGTTTCTTTTTTGGATTATTATAAAACTTCCACCACTTATTATCCACAAGCCAATGGTCAAGTTGAATCTACCAATGAAATTTTGAAAAATATTATTGCCAAGGAGGTATTGGAGAAGGGAGGTTCTTGGAATAAATTTCTACAACCTGCGCCGTGGGCTTATTGTATTGCTTACAAGATTTCTATATGTAATACTTCTTTTCAGTTGGTTTATGGGGTTGAGGTGTTGGTGCCTTATGAATTTATATTTCCAACTTTACGAGTACAAGCTGCGTATATTATATGGCTTGATGATGTTTTGCTAGGGAGATTACAAACTCTTGACAGCCTGGAGGAAACTTGGGGGCATGCTTATTGGCAGAACTGGACAGCAAAGCAATGACAGATATGGTGGTTTAATCAACATGTTCAAGAGCGGAGATTGGAGAAGGGTGATTTGGTGTTCTACTATCCACGTACTATTACGAACACTTTGGGGGGGCGAGAGGGGGCGCATAAGGTTTTGGATACGTTTGGCATCAATGTTTTATTTTTTTGGCAATGTCTGCTGGTTTGCCTTTTGTTGTGAACAACAGTTGGAGGTTAAGAAATATCATCCATAGGAGGTGAAGGTTGATTCAGATCGTGGAGTCATTTACTCTTTGTTTGAAAACTGTTCTTCTGTGTGTTGTTTATCTTTTGTCTTGATTTTCATGTTATGACATTCTAGGAATATATGTCTATATGTATTTAAAAAAGAAATAATAACATTGGTTTATGTGAGGTCATCATTGTTATTGGGTGGACATGTCTCACGTGTTAAGGGTTTACGTTGTGAGTTGAAATATAGCACCCCCGTAAGGAATCGTAAAAGCCCGTAATACGTAAAATCCTTGTAAGGAATAGTAAAACACCCATAATATGTTCAACCCTAGTAAGGGATCGTAAAACTCCATAAAAACATAATGCTATCATAAGAAATAGTAAAACATATGACCTTAACAAAAATCTAAAACCAAAAACTGTCATAAAAAAACCATAAAATGACTAAACTCCGTAACGTCAAAACATTGTTTATCACCCCACAACATAATAAAAAAGAACCAACTACCGCAAAAGTTCAGACCACCAAACTAACCAAAGATAATTTTCACAAAATCACACAAAAAGACTATGACAAAAAACAGAATCACACTTACTATAAAAATAACAGTAAAACCTATGCAACTAGGCCAATTGATCCAACCCCGCATCTCAAAAGAGACATCCTGTGGAATTTCAACCTCCCTGTTATAACATTCTTGTGGAAATCTCAACATTTCGCCTTACAACCGGTACATAATTCACTGGTGATCCAAACTCCTCTTCCAAATCACTTCGTTGTTGTTGATGTAGACGAGGCCTTCGAACAATATTCCCACCAAAATCCATAACTAATCAGCAAGGACCTCAAAAAACAACAGCAACAGTCTTCACAACTCCAAATAAGATGCCGAAACAAATGAACTCTAACAACAACCTATACACATGTCACATATAATTTCAAACGACGAAGAGGTCAAAGAAAAATATAATCAAATCATTCCAGCAATCTGAAAAATCACACCCAAAAAGGAAAAATATCACCCACCTCAAAAGCACCAAAGTGTTTTTACGAGTCTTTATGGGTTACATTTTTACAAAATGTTCTGGTTTGCGGGTTTTACGTTCTTATGGGCTTTTACGTTCCACTACAATGTTTTGGGTGTTCATTGAGTTTTACGTTTTTAATGTAATTCGTATTTGTGTTAGGACGTGTGGATACATTAAACACTCTTTATGGGGGCTGTACGTTTTGGTGTCTTTTGTACCTTTATCCATTTCTTATCATCTAGTGGGTTTCTTTGGCGGCGGAATACATATGTCGTTCATCTCACATTGCAATCTTGTATCACTTAGTGTGTGAACGATTAAGGAGTGTTTAAGAGACTTTTCACGACATTTTGTGTACCTCATCATGCTTAGTGTTGCTTGTTTGTTTGCTTTCATGCTTTCATGCTTTCTGTTGTTTACCGTTGCATTCACGTTGCTTGCGAGTTGTTTGTTATTGGTGTTGCTTCCTTACTCTTGGCATTTTGCTTGATTGTTTTGGTGTCTTGTTCGTATCATGGCTTCTTCTATAAAAGTATTTGATTTTATCAGGCAATCAGAGATGAATGTTTCTCTGTTTCAATCCTTTTTGATCGGTGCGCGGGGGTTGTTACAAGAGCAGTTGGATGGTATCACAACGGGTGACCCGTTCATATTGATCCGGAAGGACTTAAAGAATGGACATTGTCCATACCTTAGTTGCCTGTTCACCAAATTTTAAAAAAAGAAAACGTTCCGTTTTAACAAAGGAATCTAGTCCTTGGGCAGGATGATTGTTTTACTGTCCAGAGATGAACGCAATCATTTGCTCAAAAGATAACCTGCGTGTGAACTGTTTCTCAAAGTCTTAAGTGAGAATTTCTGGAATTCTTGCCATTCATTACATGATTGCCCAGAGGAGTTCGTTCCCACTGCGCATAACACGCTTCTCATTGATGATAACCCAGAGAGTACCATCCTGAACCCAAGAGACAATGCCATTTTCCCAACAGCATATGACTGCAGAAAAGATCGTTCCTTAACTCTTGATTCAACTTTGTTCCTGTTTGTTAGAGGACTTGTAGATTCTAGCTTACGTGTTCCTGAATATGTTGCTAGGCATCGAATTGGGCAAGCACCATTGGGCAAAGAGTCTCTATTCTAGATTGTATTCCCGTTGTTTCAGCGGAGCCGGACTTCTGTAGTGTGAATACAACGTGGTGCTGGACCTGGTTGTGGAGGTGCCAGCAGTATCCTTTAGTACTATACTCGATCTCCCAAGTAAGTTCCGGGACCTTGGTACCACACTTCGTGGAGGTAGCAGTATATCTAGTGTCCCTGGACCCTCAGTGTATTGGACCCTCAGTGTATTACAAAGAAGAAGGAAGATCGCGGCCAGTTTAACACATGTTTTTTTATTTTTAATAAAACGTTTCGACCCAGTACGTTCCGGTACAGAATGTACAGTACGTTCTGACCCAAAAGGGTCGGAACGGGTTTCTAAGGTCCATACTTTGGAAGCGAGTGTCTGATAAGATGGATCAGCTAATTGAAGAGCAGTATTTTTAAAAGAGGAAAATATTCAGTTGGAGACAAAGTTGGCTCAGGTCAAGGGTTACTTGCCTGTGCCTTCTCAATGTGATGGATGGTTGTCACACCAGGAAGCAGTACAAGTGCAGGCCAATTTACAGTAGGCCTTATCAGATTTAAAGGTTTATCAAGAGGAAATGCCTGCGGTAGAGATTGGAAGAAATGCAATTGGAATGCCAACGTGCTTTAGAAGAAGTCAACTATTGGAAGGCAGAAGCAGTTCGTTTGAAGGACTAGGTTAAGGATGCTAACGTGGCTTATCCGGAGGTCGTACAGGATAGAGTAAATACCAGCTGGGCTAATCCAATGCAATGCATCTATACAAAGCTTTATCTCCTTGGATTTGTCTGCGCAATGTGGAGCATTCCTGGAATGTTGATTTCCTTTTCTTGCCAGGGATCAGGGACATCACTGCAGCTGAATGGTCAGAGCCTTGGATCGTTTCAGATTTTTATGAGTTCTTGCAGGAATCAGATTCTAAGTCTCGAGGAGTACTGGATTGGGCGATACTTCAAGGGAAGATCGCATTTCGTGAATTTGATGGGGTAAAGATTTTGGTTGGTAACACCATTCTTTTGCGCTGCAATATGTTTATGACATGGAAGGCAACACATAATCCTATTCATTTCCAGACAAAGGGGCGATGTGGCAAATTCAGGCCATATGCTTTCGGAGTTTTGGATAATTATCATTCTTTATCTCCTGAAATTCTGCATAACATTGATTTAAGCTACCCAATCTTGTGGTAATTGTACTGTGATTGTCAATAAAGTTGAGGAGATTGATGCACGGAGGACGGATTTTGCTACTCGGAACTACAAAAACCCATAGTGTGATAGAATTTTGTCATTTTGCAGCATTAGCAATGATGCAAACTCATGAATTATTTGTTATGGGCAAACGTACATTGCTCAATTCAAAGTGTTTGAATAAGGTGATTCTGAATAACAGGGCTCCGGCACTAGTAGGGGGAATTGTGGATAATAAGGGAAGATTGTTGCTTCAGGTGCTGCGAAATTTTAAGTTGGAAAGGATTGGGCAGATAGTGGCATACCTACCATCGGCAGCACTCGCATTGTTGGCACCACCAGCGTTACCAGGGCCATTCGGTTCTTCACCAGTTAGGCCCTTTTTAACCGTGACTACTGTCCGTTTACGGATGGTTAGGAACTTTTGTGTAAGTATGGCTACTTTGGCCGAGTTGCTAGTTGATGATTTTGGGTGAGAGCTTAACTCCGTAAGCAATTGCTTGCTCTGATCATTGTAACTGCTGGCAGAAAGTGGAAAATTCTTTGCGTAAGACCCAATGGCAGATTTGTTCAGAGAAGTTGTTGTTAGCATTTACAGACTTTGTTTACTGTTTATTACTGAATGGGAAGTGTTACTCGAATCACTGTTACTACTGAAATGTGTGTTTTTGTGATGGGTAATGTATTTGGAATGTTATTAGCTTAAGTACAGTGTATTGTTTGGTGTGTCCTATTGCTTTAGTTGTTGTAGTATTCATGCAACGGACATTAACAAATCCTGCAATTAATTACACCCCCTAACAATGATGTCTATTTTTACTTCCTTGCGGCAAACTTGGGGTTGGAGTTTTTACCAAAGTCAGGGTAGCTGTCA
>CM055099.1:19722465-19841396 GCA_029204225.1 Diphasiastrum complanatum
GTCGGGTTGTGTGGAGATCATCACTACAAAGTGTTCATACGACTTTGGAAGAGAAGAAAGCAAGGTCATAACACATCATTATCTTGAATAGAACATCCTACACTTGATAATTGATCCAATAAAGACTTGAAGTTGTTGATATGAGAAGTGATGGCAGTAGAATCAGACATGCTAAGAGTAAAGAACTTCCTTCTCAGATGTAATCTAGTGGCTACATCATGAGTCTCATAGAGATTTGATAACAAATCTAATGCATCCTTAGAGGTTTTGCATGTGGCAACATGGGATATTTGGGAGTCAGCCAGATTGAGTGTGATGCATGCTAAGGCCTTCTGATCTTTGATCTTCCATGCCTTCGCTTGATCACCATCTTCTAGTTTCAAGTCAGCACCTTCTACTATATCCCATACATCTCTATCTATTAACATCATCTGGAGTTTTAAATTTCAGATATAGAAGTTAGAACCATTGAACTTGTCAATGATTCTAGATTCGTTGGATGATGAAGACGAAGAGCTACCTATATGAAACATACTAATAGTAATACAAATAGAACACACTTAATCTCTCGATTTATATGAACTAACAAAAATTGGTTGCCAAAAGGAGATGTGGGCTTGAATGGTAATGATGACCAAAAAAAGTTATGTAGAAAGATCAAAAAATATACAATTCCACATGGAGTGGGTGAGGCAACACTATTATTTTTGGAAGCAAGGAGATGGAGCCCCAATCGGAAGGCAAAAGCATGGGACAAAAGCAAGGGAGGAAGGGAGGCTAATGGAGGGATATGAAACAAGGAGGAAAAGGTGCAAATGTAGTGACATCATGAGAGGATGCACAAAAGAAAAGGGTTCGGCAACAAGTTCATGAGAGTGGGACAAATGACTGAAGGAGGATCAAAAGTAGTAGTAAGGAGAAGCTAATGGGGTTGGTTACCATGGGAATTAGGGGCGGAGGGGGTGGAAGTTTATAGGCTATTCATAGGTGCATAGATGGGAAGGGATAAGCAAATAGAGAGGAAGATTGAAATGGCATAAAAGTAGGAAAGACATGCAAGATGAGTGATTCTTCTTGGTCAGTATAAAACCATGGGATCACACAGATTCAAAAGGAGATGTGGACAGTACAAACAAAAGACTGGATAATAGTATACATATCAATGTGGCTATGCTCATAGGTAAATCCCAAAAAAAAACTACTTCTTGTCCAGTAAGACCATTGGTATTATTTCCTTGATACACTCATTGCAACACAAAAATAGCTTATTTCATAACAAAAGAGGTACACATTCAAAACATTTAAGCAACCTTGATATGTGACTTTGAGCTATCAATCTATTAGTGATCTTTAAAAAATGATCATGGTATAACGCAATGAGTATCTATTTGCTGCTTTTAGTAAAGCCTTGATTGAGCACCCATCATGACTAAAATAGGTGATACTACTAGTGACTCTCCTCCATCTAAAACATCATCTTAATGTTGGCATAAAAAAAATAGTAATATAAAGTAGCCATAGTGAATGTAGTATGAGTATTTTGTTTGATTTGCATCCTATGAATGTAGTATGCAAATTATGTTTGATTTTTGATACAACTCATTTTCTGTACTTGTGTGAAGTAGCATGAATGAACTAAAGTTTTGGTGCATTTTGTATGATAGCTTCAATTTCCATGCTGATACATTATGATATGATTTAACACCTAGTTGCTCAAGATGATGGCATGATAAGCAGCCTTCTATTTCCATGCTGATTCATTATGATATGATTTAACACCTAGTTTCGCTCAAGATGATGGCATGACAAGCAGCCTCATTAGAAAAGCATACGAAAGGCCAAGGTTTCCCGAAGATTACTCACCAAGGGAGTGAGTAATCTATTATGCTAGATTCACAGAATCAATGACGGACCTGATAAGAGTAGTTATAAGATGTTGGAAAGTTTTGAATCAGTAGTGAAAGAAGATCATGTTTTGCAAGAAACATAGAGGCAAAGAAATTACTAAAACCAGGATACACTAGCAAAGGAAATCTGGAATCACCACTAAGAAAATGATTGGAAAAAAAAAAACCAACACTAGATCACCCAAAAAATGACCATTCAATGCTGATATTGTGACCTGCCAGAAGGTAATGGTCTCAAGCTCCTGAGCAACATCCTGAGCATACACAAAATTCTGAACGATAGATCATGTGCTTGCCAACTTGTCAACATTCAAACGAAAATCTATAACCTCCAAACATACTAGAATTGCTACATTTGTAGTCTTGATTATGTCATCAAAGCATCAAATGATACTTGATTGATAGAAAGGAAATGGTACTTGAATAGATATAAATGAAAAGACTTGGATGAAGAGCGAGCAAATGACTGGGATGAAGGGCGAGTGAGTGCTCAAGATGCTCGACTTTGTTCATGTAATTGCTCGCCAAAAATCATCCCCCTAGCAAGGGAAATTTCAGCCTGAACATTCCCCCTATCTAGGAAAGTTGTGCATCGGTCCACATCAAGATCCCCTTTACCACAAAATCTCTTTGTCTTAGTGGGCTTGATATAACGCTCACTTGAACTCCTTGTCATAGAATCTTTAGCTCATCTATCAAGGGAAGCCATATACACATCTCATTTTTTTTTACCTTGTATTTTCCCCACGGGATAAGAAGGACGAGCATTAGGTGCCCCTTCTTTATACTTAGCCAAGGGAGGATGCTATAGTTTACAAGGACAACCGACCAAGTGGACCATGATGTGGAGTGCAAACCAAATGGATTCACACCATCCATGGGCCAATCCCAAATACAAATGGTGAGGCTCATCCCTAAACTCATGTCAGGTAGCATCCATGTGCTTCCATGCTGGAGAATTGATGAACGATTGTTCGAATTCCATGTCATTAGCTCTGCGATGGAATTACACTTAAACATGTGGCGTATCCTGGGTATGATGGGAAAATGTCTTACCACCTTATGGTCGCTCCTTGTAAATCTTGCCTGTAGCGGTGTTCCCCCCAGCGGGACACGTGGCTTGCCTCCTCAAACTCATCTTGATATAAGATGCAATCATTGGGACATACATGAATACTCATCCATGCGACCGCGGATAGCATTTTCTTGGCTTCTTGTCGAGACGCCACCATGGTGTTTATTTGGGAGCAACATTTTCATGATAAAATATATATTTATGTAATAAGTTATATACAGTTTTTTACAATGCATGAATTAAAACTAAAACAAGATTAGAGCAATTTGTCTATATCACACATGAAGCTAGTAAGCTTAACCCAAACAACTCCATGACGCTCGCATCCGACCACCCGTACTTAGTCTTGCAAGTTCAAAAGTAGCAAACAAGCTCGCAACTTTGACATTTGTGCACCCTCGTACCACGCATCATCTCTTCTTCCCTTGTCAATGTGGCCTCGGGTGGGTTTGTGAAGAATGCATCCATCATGTCATCCATGTCCCCCTTGTGATCATGCGATGTGAATGGCACATCCTCAGGTGTTGTGTCTCATCTTCGTGCAAAGTCCACGGGTGGTGTATGCGAGGAAAGTGGTGGATCTCGTGTGCTTGCACACTTGAATCTTGCGGATTGCATGGAAACATCTGGTTGAATTCTTTGATAGTCATGTGAGTGTGAGTCATCGTCCTACACAATACAAGTGCAACAACAATCAAGAATAACAAAATATTCCTCCAATCAGAAAGGGCAACCAAACAACATACCCGAAAAAGGAACGTGCAATCATGTTTTTAGCCATACAAAGAGCTTTGCAAAGTAAAACTCACCGAAGAACCGACCTCCATCCGCACAATTAATGACTCCCTCTCAATCTGACCATTACATACGAACATGTGATAGTGAGTGGTACGTCGCTCTCGTCGTAGTGCATACTTACATAGGTGCACATGGGCATGGTATTCTCTGGTGTAACCAGGCCTCTGATCCTATAAGTGATGGTCTTGCTTCATCATCTGAAAATGAGGAACGTGAACTCGCCATTTGTATCAGTGCACCTTGGCAATTGACATGGAACACAAAATTAGAAATGATCAGCAATACTAAATGCATTGAGACGAATACAAGACATGTATATAATAACTAAATTTGAGTCCAGTGCAACTAGTCTCTCAAAATTAGCAATACAATTGCAAGATAAATTAAACCAAATTTTAAGTAATTAAATCCCTACTCATGTAGATTTGTCACAAGGCCAACTCCAATTTTGTGATCCATGCTCATCGGTTTTGTGACAAGGCCAGTTGCAATCTTGTGAAGGAGCGTGGCTAGCCTTGTACTAATGCACATAGGCATGGATCGGATTACGCCTAGATATGTGAAGCATGCCTACGTGCATCATTACATGGCTAGCCTCGCTCTTCAATTATCCCAAACCAATGAAAACTAAGATTTGCATATTGTTCTACTTCTTTGTGTCCAATTGAGAGGTGAGAGGTCACACGAGGGGGGGTGGTGGGGGGGGGTGTTAAGGGGTTCAAGGCTCAATACTTCTAAACTAATGAAAACAACAGGGATCTACATGATAAGATTCTAAATTTGTACAATCAATTCCAAAAGAGTACACCATTGAGGAGTTCAAGGTGTTTTTGATTAATTATTCTTTACTTTTGGATCTTTGTACGTAGACCTTCATTACAATCAAAGTTCTCGCGAGTTTTTTTACTATACTATATTGTCGGTTTTTTTCGATGTCTAGAAATAGATCCGGACCGGGTTTCTATAAGAACCGTCGATTCCTATATCAGGTTCCCAATATAAACTATTTTCATAAAAATCAATAAAAAATCATTTCGAAAATGATTATTGTATACTAGGGTTAAATTTCGATCACATTATTTATCAAAAGACACCTGGAAGCCACATACGAAAAGGCGTAAGCGCACAAAATTTGAGCATACCTCCACTTATCAATTACTCTTAAAAATCTCACACTCTTCGATGCCTATGATATCTCAATTGTGAAAAAAAAAACACACACTTCACATCTAAAACGAATCTAATAAAAGTCTTGTTGCACAATGTCTTCAGTTTTTAACATTCCACTTATCAATTAACTACCCATCAAGAAAAAGGATAACCTTGAAAAAAGTCCTCATTACAATATTGTCTATCTTAACATCCTCTTAGTCATCCTACTCATGAATAAATAGAGTTAAAAATAGTAAACTCAATTCTGATTGTAGTTTACAGTTATATACTATTTTAGTTTGGTAGGCTTTAGTTAAAAAGCCATCCCGGGGGCTTGTCTCGGGCCAATAATGGGAGTTTACCTGTATATAGGCTAAAATGCCACGTAGAGGCCAATAGTGAATTTCGTGCATTTATTAGGTCTATGCCACGTGGCGTCCCCATGCAAAGGGGACCTTTACTTGTATATGTATCAGTCTCTTTGTAATAAAGATGCTTTTGCTTTGAGAGCTCTTTGCTTTATGTGAGCTCCTCCATCACTCTGTGACTTGTGGATGTTATTCATGGTTTTGATGGTTGGCAATCAGTCAGTGATTGCATCTCTAATATGCACTCTCCACTAGATCAAAATTTCCACATAGAATGTTAACTTGGTATCAGAGCCCTCATACTTTGGAGGAACGTGCACGATCGAAGCTCTTGGAAGAGTGATTCCATCAATGGTAGCATCAGAACCGAGCAATGGTAAGGACGTCGTACGGGGTACAGGATGGTCCGGGGTGATTGGTGATGCAAAGCCCTTTGATTCAGTGCATACGAAGCTGATTCATAGAATCAAAGTAAAAAGAAAAATTCCATAGCATGCAGGCTGTGAGGCAGCCCAAAAGAAATACTGATAACAGGAGCAATTCTCAGTGAATTGATGAATGGTTTGGTGCCTAAAAGAGCTAACAACGGTGGGTGTACAGACAGGGCAGCCATAACAATTAGGCTCTCAGTATTTGGATCAGAAACATCTGCAAAAGCATGCAAGAAAGGCTGAAACTGTCAACCAGGGTTTCAGAGTAAAAACCGTGGATTCTTGGTCGTAGGAAATAGTTTTTGGAGCTTTCAATTGCTGAAGATGGGCATTTTTGGAGGGCGAGTTAGCCTGTAAGAGGCCATGATGAGCCATGGAAGGACGGAGTAACAATTGACAATTCTTTGAGGTAGCCAACAACACAACTAGGGTTTTCTAGAAGAAAATCACTTATCTCAAGCTGTATGAGATCATTTTTGGATCTAAAAAGAGCTACAGGTGGGCGCCCTAGCAACAATATTGTGCTACCAGGAGGTCGTGGACAACCGCGATGCAGGGAGAGAGATCTATCTGAAAAATCAGATTTGCCATAGCTTGCAAATGGGAGGGAGACATGGCTGCAAAGAGAAAGATGGATGAGGAGGACCTGTGCGGCGGTCGCCGCGCAGCCAAGAAGAGTAGGTGCATAGTGTCTTTAAGGGCATAGTTATCGAATAACTTAGTTGGACCCATAGATGAAAGAGCAACCATCGTGGGGAGATCAACGGATTACATCATTTGATTTGAGAATCGTTGGATGAAAAGCAACAGTGAAGATGTAGATGAAGATGGCCGAAGGGGATTGAAGGAAATAGAGGCCTTCAATTGCATTAAAAATTTTTTATTTTGAAAGCCGTTGAAGGGGCCTGACTGGTGAGTTTGGCATTGAAGGGCAGGAGCTCTTCGAGATGAAGAAACAGTTCATTTTTGAACTCATTCTCTAAGGCCACTTTGGAAGGGCCTAACTTTGGCTAGAGGAGGGCTTTTGGGGCCAAATAAGGGCCATTTTGGAGCCTATAAAAGCCTGCGTAAAGCTGACGGGCAGAGCGACGACATCGTCAAGGGAGAAATGCATTTTGATGCGGTCTTGACACCATTCGATGGAGTAGGAGATAAGTGACCCAATGAGGTATGGTTTCGCTATTTGGAGACTTGTGTGCCAAATTAAGCCCAATTTTTGGCTAAAAGTCTACAGGGCAGGCTAGGAAAAGGGTGTGGTGCCTATAGCCAAGGAGCTCCAAAGTGGTTCTCAAGCAGTTTTGAAGAGCCTAAGCACAATATATTGTGAGAGAGAGCGGAAGGGCGGAACTGCATTGGAGAAAGCTAGGAGATTCGAAAAACTTGCGATGAGGTGTCGTGAAACTCTTAATTGGCAGAAATTGAGAGAAGGAAACCAACCACAGGAGAGAGCCAGGCATGGCACCGCATTATGCCGACGGACATGGTGAAATAGTTCATGTCTACTGATTCAACTTTTTGGAAGTTCGAACTAACCAAGCTCAAGGGACGCTTGGAGGGGGCCTCTCAAGGTGAAAATCGACAAGGGCATTGTCAGATTCGGTGGTTGTGGTTGCTTCACATGCTTTTGCAAGGGATAAATGTATCGATTGAGGAGACTTTACACTAGCTTAATGGTGGCAATGCAATGGTGGTAGTCACAATGTGAAGGATGTCAATGATAAGGTCAGTTGGATGAGCCAAAGTGGAAATTTGGAAAGCGATCTAGTAACTTGACTACATTTTATGAAGTGGTGATGCGAAGAGGACATCTAACCAGGTACTCATGAAAGTGAGCTAGCAAGTGGAGTACTAGAGTTTGTAGAGTTAAGCTTGCGCGGTGGTGGAACTTTCGACATGTTGGGAGGTACATGGTGCATTTGAGGACATCTCTGGAAAGATGCGTGGAGCTTTGGATGCATGGCTATTGTAGCAGTGGATCTACCTATGGCAAAGTGTATGGTGCAGGAGGATATCTTCTTCAGCAAGCAATGATCATTAGTTGATATTTTTATCATTCGTGTTGGTTGCATGAATGTGATTGCTTGCATGTGACTTTGTCATGAGAGTCTTTGTGACTAGACGTAGATCAGAGTTGGAGTTTGATTGGTTATGCACTTTCTACTGAAAGAAAAACAAAGTACCCATTTGATGCTCAGTGACTTGTTGACATGTCTACTAGCTGATTTTCTAGCGAGGGTATAATCTTAGTGGCAGTAAGATTTTCTCAGGTTGAGCCATAGTTGCGCATTGTTATCAGCGTTATGAGTTTGTCTTGTAAGCATCTGATAGAATGTCAGTCTAGTAAGATGGAGGATGATAATCTCATGGTGGCAGTGAGGTTTCCTCGGTGTGAGTCTTGTGTCTCACGTGGTCCGCTTGTGTTTCAAGTTGGATGGTGAACAAGTCAAGTTCAGAGTGTGGCAGACTCTTGTTGAAAGCATGGTGTTTAGTTGATACTTTGTGAAGTCAAGTGCTTTGACTATGTTCTTGAGTGTGAGTCGAGTACAGATAGCAAGGAAATTGCATATGATGTATATAGACACTCCAGGACATGGCTACACATTTTTATTCTAATACTCTTATCACATTTGAGCTTAGATTTGATTTGGTTTAACTATTTCAAATGTGATACTGTAATAAGTGTACAGTTAGGTTGATACTTAAACCACACTTGAGCTTAAGAGAGGGAGTTAGAAATAGTAAGCTCAACTGTGATTGTAGTTTACAGATATATAATGTTTTAGTTTGATAGGCTTTAGTTAAAAAGCCAGCCCGGGGGCTTGTCCCGGGCCAATAACGGGAGTTTACCTGTATATAGGCTAAAATGCCACGTAGAGGCCAATAGTGAATTCCGTGCATTTATTAGGTCTATGCCACATGGCGTCCCCATGCAAAGGGGACCTTTACTTGTATATGTATCAGTCTCTTTGTAATAAAGATGCTTTTGCTTTGTGAGATCTTTGTTTTATGTGAGCTCCTCCATCACTCTGTAACTTGTGGATGTTGTTCATGGTTTTGATGGTTGGCAATCAGTCAGTGATTGCATCTCTAATCTGCACTCTCCACTAGATCAGAATTTCCACATAGAATGTTAACTAATAGCCATTTGCTAAAAGCCCTTAATGAATGTTTACTTCTGTAGGGTGAATTGATACTTAGGTTATACCCCACTCCAAGGCTCAAAAGGACCCGATGGTTCTCAACCGTGGCCGGTTCTTACAAAAGAGCGTAACCGCCGGTTCTATACATAAGCCAATTTTTGAGAAATAGTGCGGTTAGGGTCTTTAGAACCGGGTTGATAAGCGAGTTGAGAACTGAAAATAAAAATCGTTACCTGGCCAACACTGGTCCGAACATATGCAAATGGATTCCTTGGAAAATTACAGTTTTGCAAATTCACTACTTTTGATAGAAGTCAAATTTCAGAATTTTGGGTAGTTGGACACCAAAGAATAGTGGTTGGATGCCAAATACGTCGATGTTTGGACACTTATGACATCGTTTAACCAGATGATCAGTACAATTTAGCAGATAAAAAATTGTGCCATCGAGTGCACTATATATTCTTTGACAAGGCTTGGGAATATAATTGTCAACAATCTTTGAAAATTGTGTGATTTTAGAATGCATCAATTTTGAGTTGATTTTAGCATTTAGTGGAGGCCTAGAAATGCACCTCAAAATAAACCATGAAATACAAATTCTAATTTAGTTAGGGCCTTGGAACAACCCTCGATATACTGAAGCTAGTGTGAGGTGTATACCGAGGGTCAGACACATTCTTGCAAATTTTGAAAAGACTAATCATTGTCGCGACATTTTCGAAAAGTGAAGAGAAGTGGGTGATGGAATCAAGGGACGTACCTACTACGTTTGTCCTCTCCCTTGTTTGTTGATCCTTGATCACCCTCTTTATCCTCCTTGCTCTCCTTATTCTCCTCACATTTGACTACTCCTCTTGCTTCTCTTGCTATTGTTCTTTGCTTTCTCCTCGTGCATTTTGCTTGTTCCTCTTGCTCCTCTTGAACTTTGCTTGTTCCTATTGCTTTTCCTCTTTGTTTAATCCTTGCAAAATCAAATGTGGTGAGCTCAAGAAAAAAAAGAAAAGTGGAGGATGGAGGCTTTTTGATTTTTTGATGGAAGGTAATCTCTTTTTCTCACTCTCTCTTTCTCTAACAGCATGGTATCCATCTCAAAGTGATTGCAGTTTGGTTTTATTGACACCATGTTTTCCATTTTGAGGCAAAGAAGTCGACGGATCCACAAAAGACTTTTAAAGGTAGCCGGAAGGTCGGAAAGGCTATCGGAATAGGCAGATCTATAGGATTTGCTATACCGATGGATATTCCGATGGCTTATTTTCTATTTATTAGATGTTTTAGGGTGTTGTAGACTAGCTGAAGGGGTTGTAGATCTATAGTTTGGGGTGGTGTAGATCCAGACTTCCAGAGGGTCAGGATGCCTATCGGAATATACAGATATGTGGGATTTGTTAAATCAGCATCTATTCCCATGGCTTTTCCAATGCCAGATCCTATTGGCGATCCAATTTTTTGGTGCATATGCAAGATTCCATATGGATGTTTGTTGCTCTTTTTGTAAAATTAATTTCTTACAACTATTTTTTGTGATACTAAACTTAACAAACTGCAATACTGGTTTTTGGTTTGCAGGTTTCATTATTGGTTACTGGGTTGATATTCATCATAACAGTTCAAACAAATCATCATCATAGCAGGTCTCTTAGGTACTTTCAGGGTTGGAATGGAGCTTGGAATAGATCATGCCTATTTAGACCTCGCTTTAAATGCCTATTTAGACCTATTTAGACCTCAGGGCCTTGATCGTCCTTCCAGTCTCTTTTTTTGCACGCTCCTTGAAGATTCTGAAGCAATTAAAAGCCTCTGATTTCTTTTTGATAAATTACACCATAGTCCTTTTGGGAAATTCATCAATAAAAGTTATAAAATACTTTGCATCCTTTTGAGAAGGAAGCCAGATAGAACGTAGAAAAGCATTGTAGTATTGACACAAATCTAAATGCAGAATAACTAGAGCTGTAATCAAATTAAATATAACAAAATATACAAGTCAATACTACAGGTGAGCACAAAACAATAGCGGATGTAACCGTGTGCTTCACAAAGCTAATCATGATCTGTAAAAGTGATGAACTTATTACTGACAATCCATCTAGAAGAAAGAATCAATGCGCAAAAGCATCTACAATGTCTGTCTCTGATTATAAGTGAAGTTTCGTTCTATCTTCTGTTTTATCTAAATACTAAGATGGTATCCAATATAAATACATAATTTTTATAGGTGTGGAGATGAAAAAGGTACAAAAGTGGTTGTGTTGTCTATGAGAGATCGTGGATGGCTAATGTCGTTGTCAAATCTGATTGCACAATGCATGGGACAAGCATGAGGAGGCCGTGACGTCAGGCTTCGCTAAAATTCATGCTGGTGAAAATGCGAAAGTTGCGACACTCCGTCCAATGCCTTAGAAAATCATTGGTAGGGCACCTTTGGCATTTGTAGGGTAATGTTGTATTTTTCGCCTATGGAAATCCCCGAGTAAAAATACAAATAGTCACGTTTTTCACTTGTTTTATTTTACATGTAAATATGTAGATTGTGCAACTACACAAATAAAATACGGCAGCATGAATGGAGGTAGATTAAGATAGGATTTAGGAGAGTAAAGGAGATAAATCCAACAAGCTCCTCCTCTTGAAAATTGCTCATTAGCTCTTTTGCTTCTCAATTGAATACTCCTTTACTCCTCACAATCCTCATTGGTGATAGAGATATGAAGAGTGTGTGACAAAGAAAGAGAGATTTGAGGGAAATTTTATTAATTGGTAACTCTTATTAAATCATCATTGGTAACTCTTATTAATTGGTGAGGCTAATGAGGTGTGGTTGAGGCTAATGAGGTTTAATTTGGTTGAGGGTAGGAGTGAGAAAACCCTAATATCATATCTAAGTCTATCAAAAGATATTATGGATAACATCAGTGTACAAGAGATACGAAATATAAGCAATTGCATTGTTTGTACATAATTTATTAATTAATTGAATGCAATTACACTTAGTTTGAGTGCTACAAAGTCTGAGGCCAATCCAAGTTGAATAAAATGGAAAGATAATGAAGCATAGTCAAGCTCTTGCCTTGTAAAGCTAGCATTGATCTTGGAGACCAAAAAAAGTTAGGCAGAGCCAGGAAAAGTATTTTATGTGCTATTTCTCTTATGGGTTTTCTCGGATTCACACCCCGTCAACTAGCATTCGGTAAAATTTGAACACAATCCAACTAACCGGGTTTCGAAATCCAATAGTGTTCCAGAATGCATGACCCTTATATTCTAGAACACAGCTTTTCGGAACCCGGATCCATTCCAAAACGCGATTGGAACGCAACGTTCTAGTAGGGGGTGCAACTTAGGTCCACAGTACATACTTGAATACTCAATGTTGAAACTTAAGGTCATGTCTTTTTGATACTGGTGCAAGCTGTCTTTGTAATAACATTTGAATTGTGAGTCAATATTATAAGTTAATATTCTTATTACATTTCTCGTCAAATAGTGCTGCATTCTCGTCATTATCTAAGTCCATACACTCATCTGAATCTAATTCTAAGTGTAATCATAAATTTCTTTGCCTATGTGCATAAGAGCTATGATTAGCTTCATCATCACTTTCTTCTTCTGGCCATTCTTCATCAAAACATGGCATTCTCATTGGTGATTGCCTTTCTACGTTCATATTTTCATTTGTGATTTCTTCTTCAGTGTTTTCATCATGAAATGGAACTTGGAATTCTTGCTCGATCAAGGGTTCTGGCTCAATTTCCGGTTCATTGTGCAAGCCATTTGACATATCTGATGCAATATCTTTGTCTTCAAATATACGTCATGATTTTGTATCGAGTTGGACGACATATAACCACTGAGAGAATAATCGATCCTGATGAAATAGGATCTACAATAGACAAATAAAATCAATGCACAATGTGATCACAATTTGTGTTCAAAGCGATCGAACAAAAAATTCACATAAAATATAGTGCGATTTGCAAGGTAGTTATACATGCTCACAATGTCGTGGCAACACGAACGTGTCGTATGAATTCATAGGTATTACTTTTGTTGAGTCGATTGCAAATAATCCTGACACATCCTTTCTAATCGGAATATAGTTTCCACTATAGTTAACTTTGGACCATTTCACATCAAAGATCAAGTATTTTCCATTACTTCCATAGTCGACCTCATAAATATGTTGAAGTGCCGACATAGTCCAGGTCATGTGAAATGATGTTTGTGTCATTTGCAATAGATCAACTCTCCGGTTCAAAGTTTGCCATTATGCCGCAATCAAATGTGCATCTTTTGGTGTCAATGCCCTCAACACAAAAGTGATATCCATATGCCCACATGGCATTGTATGTTTTGTATAGCCACAACATATTTTGAACATTTTAGGGTTTAGGATCTAGAACTAGAAGACCTAGAATAAACAAATTTATATCACCATTTCAAACTAAAACATTACTTACCTGCCATCAACAATTGCGAGCGAATACCCACTCTTGTTCTATCACATGTTCACCATTTTTTGTTGCTTTTTCGAGAGTATCATAGATCCATTCACATGTGCATCAAGAAGGTAATTGTTCTACACTACAAGAATTGCCGCGATTTTCGACGGAATTTCCGACATGAAATCACGTTTTATTTATTTTTTGATCGACAGGGGCGTCAAAAAATGCGTCGCTATAAGGTTGTCGGAATCCGTCGCATTTAAAATCCATCGGAATCCGATGCCAAGCTCAAAACTGGCAACCGGCCGGTAAAAACGAACCCGAGAACATGCCACGTGGACGTAGGATTCCGACGACCCGGCCACGTGGACGTCGGATTCCAATGTCCACGTGGCAGGAAAAAAAAACGAAACAAAAAATCTCTTTTTTTTTTTTGTTTTGATCCGACATCCACGTGGCTGGTCTGTCGGAATCCGACGTCCACGTGGAAAAAAAACAAAAAAAAAAAAAAATTCTCTTTTTTTTTTTTTTGCCACGTGGACGTCAAGATCCGATTCCAACGTCACCATGGCCGGCGGGTAGTCGGAATCCGATGTCCATGTGGCAAAAAGAAAACCATGGCAAAAACCAAACATACTCCAATCGACAGAAATTCGAAGTGCATACGAAGAATAAATGATTACGAAAAAATGACATAGATGAAACGAACTGAAAATAGATAAAGCCATACCTATTTCTCAGTGCATATGCATGTAGCCGAAAAGCGAAGAAGTGCTAGTCATGAATGCTTCAATTGATTCTACTAAGTTTGTCACTTTGCTTCTATCCTTTGCTAGGACAGGACTACTCTCAACTAGAACAACCATCAGGGCTCTCATTGACAATAAATCGGTGAGTTCTCAATGGTCGTTGATAGAGCAGCTTTAGACAACAGTTGCAAGCTCTCTTTTCATGGTCATGAAGGCTCAGTTAGCTGAGTCTCTGATCTGACAACTAGCTTAGTGATGGCTTTCCTTCATATCTAATACTCATAGGCATAGTGAAGGCTTGCAAAGTAGTAGAAACGATGGTCAGATGTATTATAGAGGTAGCGATGTTAATAATCGCATCTCTCAACTCTCTTTTGGAAATCAGCAATAATCTTTCAGTATTTTGGAAGTCAACATTCAATTCCTCAATGACTATATTAGATGGCTCACTCATCTAGCAATGATGGTAGGCCAGCTCTCCAAATATCTTGCAAGGAAAATTGGGTTCTAACTCACATAGCAAAGATAATTAAGCACCCCATAGCCAAGATATCTCAAGCTTCCAACGAAGATAGTGAGTCAATGGCACTCTTCAAAGTTCATTTTGAGTTTTGATTTTCAACAGCTCTCGCTGATATCTCATTTTACATGTATCAGGCAACGATGGATTACCCTTTATGGCTCGATAGGGAGTAGCAACAAGATAGCCATACTGGATCAATCAATGAGAAAAAGTGGTAGCTCTACATCTTTGGTGGTGGAGCTGGTTATGATCTTCATTCAAACCTCAAGAGCTCTCTCTCTCTCATGTCTCTCACACACATCCTTCTCTTCCTCTCTCATTCGCTCATGATCATAAATCACTAAGACACATATTTGTGTTTAACTACACAAAATATAAAATACAAGGAAAATAATGTACAAGAAAAGGTTACAAAGAGAGAAATCTTAGTTGCACATAACAAAACAAAAGAATCATACTTGGAATGAGACAAATGGAATTGATAGAGTTGAGAAGAAGCGCCAAAAGCCGATCATCAACAATCTCCTGCAAGAATAAAAAAATAAAAAAACCCTAAAAAAATGATGCGGCTTTGAGAATTCGGTCACGGATGTCGGATTCCGACATCGGTATTATCCGTCGAAATCCGACGTCCGCTTTGTGCTTGTTTTTTTTTTTGCATGGATAGGTAACGTCATCCATTTAAAAAGTTGCAGTCTCCGAAATGGGATGTCGGATTCCGACAATTTTATTGGCCGTCAGAAAAATTTCTGGCAAAATTTTTTTTTTTCTATCAATTTTTTTTTTCTATGTCAGATTCTGACGTATTATTATGTCGGATTCCGACTAATTATGAATTTTTTTTGAATTCGTCGGAACCTTGTGTCGGAAATCACGCATTTTGTTGTTGTGTTAATGGCTTGTCATTCTCATGCAAATGGCCTGTTCCTTCTGTTGTTTCGTCTCAAAGCCACACTTCTCTCCTTTTTGGCTTCTTCGTACTTTGAAATGCACTTGTCCATTCTTCCACAATTGTACAAAATGAATGTGCCAATTTTTCACATAACGATGCAGACATATTTCTTACAACTCCTTTTTCTTGAGATAATTCACCTTTAACGCGTTCGTCCTCTTCAGCATGCCATAACTTTGGCGTGCTAGGGTGTATTTGTGAGAGATATTCTGTGGTGTAAAACAATGATTCTTGAACAAGCCAACCTTCTACAATGCTACCTTCTGGCCTTGGCTTTTGTCTCACAAAGTCTTTTAGAACTTTCAAAAAATGCTCAAGGTAGAACATTCATGTAGTGTGCATTGGCCCGACAATGGAAATTTCATCAACCAAATGCACAAGTACATGAACTTGTATATCCATGAAAGATGTTGGAAAATCTCTTTTTAGCAAGCACACAATTTCAATCATTTCTTGTTGTTTCGAATGCATTTTACTCCACTTGATTTCCTTTGAGGTAATCCACCTACAAGATAAACATTACATAAAATAATGTACAAAGAATGGGGCACATTCGTTTTGTAAGTAAAGAGAGATCACACACCAACCCAAGAGAACACTTCTGAACTATGTTTACAAAAGAGACTGAAAGGTACATATACACAGTCTAATTTTTGTGGGGTACCGTTGCATGGCAGTTCGGTCCCCATTACGGGACGCGTGTCCCAACTTACACTACGTGTACCGTCAAACTGGCACACATGCATACTATCACAAAAGCAGTTAAAAGCTCAAAATCACTGCTAAACACGAAAAGTCATGAACTGTGAGAGAAACTCGGGCTTACTTATTCTAACACTCTCCCTTAAGCCCTAGTATATTTTTCTTACAAAGAGCTTTTGTCTAAAAAACTCAAACTTGTCAGTACTTAAAGGTTTACTACTTAATTTCTATATGCTTCGTGCGTGCATGAAATACAAGATTTTTAGCTAGCTGTATAGCACTCTGACTATCACATCTGATAACAGTGGGCTTATTTTTAATTCCAATGTCTTCTAACGTTCTTCTTAGCCAAACTACTTCCTGCATGCTGAACATAGTGTTTTGTATTCTGCCTCTGTAGTATAAAGAGCAATTGTGTCTTGTTTCTTACTTGACCAAGAGAATACACCATTACTCCATCGCGACCCTCTCTATTTCTCTCCTAATAATTAGGCGTTTTATTCTGATATATGTTTGTAATTGGAACATTTATATATAAATATACTCAATTTGTTTGAGTTAAGTCTTCTACAAGAATCTTCAATTGCATGGAATGTAATTTAAATGTTTGCAACTTTTTTATTTATCAATTATGAACTACTCGTCGACATCCTCTCATTCCGTAGGTTGTCTCATGTGAGTGATCACCCGACCACCTCGCTCACATAGTGGAGGGTGAGTAGGTTGGTCGTGTGATCATTCGCATGAGGCAACACACACATGTTTGTTGTTACGTCTTCTACATAATTGTTCGAGTCCAAACTGTGAGATCAGAATGGAGCCATTTGATAGGACTATAACGAGGTCTCTTAGAGAACCTTGGCCTCCACTGCCAAAGTGTGAAGGTCTCTAAAGTTTCTAGTCGCTTCCTAGTCGCCTCTCATTGTTGTTTGAAGCAATCTGGATTTTTGCAGAATGCTTTCTTTGCAAACTTCATGTCTTTCTTGTGCCTTGATTTGGATGGATATTTTGAGGTATATATGGCTTCAAGATATGTCTTAACTTCATTACATTCATGTGCTCTGACTTTTAATCTCATCACATTTCTCAAATAAATGACTCATCTTCATTGGATGCAGGTATTCCAATTCCAATCTCATGCATCACAATCATATGAGACTGATCGCAATCTCAATGGCCAGGACGAGGACGACTCAGCTAGATTTACTTAGATAACATATTTAGTTTCGATAATCCAATTTATAACATATCTCTGTACTTGGAATATTTATGTGTGAATATATATTGGTTTAAGTTAAGTCTCCTTCATCAATTTTTAAGTGTGTAAAATGTTACTCAAATATTAAAAAATTTGTTCATTAACAATTATGAACAAATGATTTTGCTTACCAGCTTCATAAGAAGTGGTACAAAAGACTTCTAGGGTCAGATGGAGTCCATTTTTAGGGTAGAATGGAGCCAGTAAACTCGCTTTGAGTCTACCCTAATTTTTTTTTGGATCTCTCATCCTCTAGAATAATCCTCGGAATAAGGAGTCATTTTGAAAGGGATATACCAAGGGATATCCCTTGGTATATCCCTCGGAAAAGACATGTCACTAATAGCTTTTTGAGAGGTCCCTCGGTGTATACGTGCTGTAAAGAAAGTAGAAAAGAGATGAAGAAGCCTCGATTACCAGGTAATTATCGAGGATCTCCTTCTGAGGCATACTCCTTAAAAAAAAAAATTCTTCATAAAAGCCTTGGTAATAGGGTCGATAAACATTCAAAATGTTGTCATGTTTCTCATGACGCCATATGTACATTTATGTAAAAAATACATTATTTCAGTCTCAATGACTATAAAAAATGGGACTATCTTCCAAGATCATGTTTTTCTTTTTCGCTATGTATTTGTCGAAAAATATACATTTTATTGAGTCCAAAATTGAGTCCTTGGGATTGATAGAAAATTAAACAATTAGTTCTCTATTAATTTTCCTATATTGGACTCAATCTCCTTCTCAATTATACCAATGAGATCCTCCACTCTTGAAATTGGAGGCCTCGAGCTCATGTAATCTATTGTGATTTGGGGGCCTTCTAGATGGGCATGGGATGATGTGAAAGCAACATCCTCCCTGGGAGAAAGACTAGGCAAAGAGCTCAAACTTGCCCACTGAGTAGGAATTTATGAAGAATCTACAAGAAAGATATGCCTCAACAATTTTGAGAACCATTCCCAACGTTTACTACTACAAAGCGGGCTCATTCCGACATGTGGTTGCGACAGATTTCGGAAAATCTCATAAAATGTTGGAATGTCGATATTCAACATCCCACCTCCGTAAAAAAAAAATCCAGCTGCCTCCAGTAGTTGAAAGGAATATAATTTAAAATTGCATGTTAGAATTCGACAATTTAAACATATGACGGATTTCGACATCCGACATGGGTGCCATGTGGCAGACTTTCACTGACGTGGCATCCTAGCAGGATGTTGAAATTTGACACAATTTTACCTATGTCAGATTTCGACATAGATCAGCAATCTGTGTTGATGATTACATGTTTTGGCTTCTAAAATAGATGTTGGATTCTGACGGACCCTACGGATGTCGGATTTCGACACTGTATTCGTATTCCCTCCTGTGAGCTTCGTTTTCGTGCTACGTTTGTAGAGATCTTGGCGCTTGGAGCTTGAGGTATTTGGAGCTTGGAGCTTGGAGCTTGAGGAGCTTGGATGTTGAAGAGCTTGAGGAGCTTGGAGCTTGAGGAGCAGCTTGGAACTTCAGATTCAGATTTTGGAGGTTTTTATTTGTTAATTTAGTCGCTTTTACATGTTTTAGATAGATAGAGAGAAAGAGATAAATAGATAGATAGATAGAAAGAGAGAGAGATAAAAAGATATATAGATGGAAAAAGAGAGAGTGTGTGTGTAAAAAAATTTGTGACATCTGATTTTTAAAGAGAGTGTGTTTGTGTGTGTCTGAGTGATTGAATTTGTGAGAGAGAAATTGAGAATGAAAGAGAGAGAGAATGAGAAAAATGAATTAAAGGTGAACGAGTTGATTTTGATTTTTGGTTTCAATTTTTTGTTTTCAGAAAAGAGAGAGAGAGAGAGAGAGAGAGAGAGAGAGAGAGAGAGAGAGAGAGGGAGAGAGAGAGAGAGAGAGAGAGAGAGAGAGAGAGAGAGAGAGAGAGAGAGAGAGAGAGAGAGAGAGAGAGAGAGAGAGAGAGGTGATGTGTGTATAAGAAAATGAATGAAATGTACATTAATTGACTTTGTTTTTTGGTTTTGATTTTTTTTTTTGAGAAAAGAGATAGAGATTGAAAGAGAGAGAGAAGGAGAGATAATGTGTGTGTGTGTGTGTGTATAAGAAAATGTATGAAATGTGAATGCTTAGGAAAAAGAGAGATTGTGTGAAATTTTTTTTGATATGAATAAATTGATTCTGAATTTTGGTTTTAAATTTTTGTTTTGAGAAAAAAGATTGAGAGTGAAAGAGAGAGAAAGAAAAAGAGAGGTAATGTTTGTATAAAAAAAGGAATGAAATGTGAATAAATTGCTTTTGAGAGAGAGAGAGAGAGAGAGAGAGAGAGAGAGAGAGAGAGAGAGAGAGAGAGAGAGAGAGAGAGAGAGAGAGAGAGAGAGAGAGAGAGAGGTAATGTGTGTAAGGCTTTTAGCATACTCAATTCATTCACTTGAAAAGCTTTCTTCCATTCTCTAGATGCACACATCATTTTTCGTTTTATCCATAATAATTGTATCTAAGAATTATGAACTCTTTAGCATATTCACTTTTAATATCGCCCCCTATGACAGCCTTGGATTCCTATTAAGGTTCTCAGATAAGACACTTGGTTTGTATCAAAGTTTGTAGCTAAGATATGCATTTATATTGTCACTTAGGCTTTCTCAAAGGATGTTTCAGTAAGGTCCTAGTCTCATCGGAGGTACATCCATATTGAAAGTTGAGTCATGCCTTGTACTGTCTTATGTCCAGAGAACATGGGTTTCGATTTTTGGGTTCAATACAACATCTCCATGTTTGAGATTATAGGATATATCCATAAAGATGATTTAGGCTTTCATCTTAGATTCATAAGCATAAAACTAAGATCATGGATTTAAGGGGTCCTTGAGATATATCATTCTCAAATACATTCGAGTGTCAATCCTTTGTCTATTACTGAACTAATCTTACAAGTAGCATCATCTCATATCTACAATCATAGCCATAGGTCCTTGTCTTTGTAGACTAACATATGTTCATGGTAAGCCATGAGGTCCATTTTGATTCATGTAGTAGTTTGTGAGTCTAAGGCATGTGTTAGTATATATAACTAAAAAAGTATGTCATAATCTCCTAAGTGTTCAAGTTCACTTAATCATACATGGTTGAAATTTCATGCTCAATTTTCCTCGCAATACTCAAGGGATTGATGCACCTTGCATGTGTGTGTGTGTGTGTGTCTTGAGAACCCGCATAACCTCATCTACTCCACTCCATAGCTAGCACCCCTATTGTTCTCACAACCAACAATTATGATAACTCTGTTGGAAAGAGGGGTGCAAGAAAACATAACTCGACAAGAAACGAAAACGAAAAGAAGCGAGTTTGAAAAGAAACAAACTTGAATGAAAAAATATTCATGTGTAGCAGAATAAGCTATCTCCCTCTTTCCTCATGCATGGCTACGCCAATCAATATAAGGAGTGATGAATTGCTGCTCAAGGCCTTGGCTCTGGAAGTACTCCTTAAATTCAGTAGAGATGTACTCTCCACCATTGTCAGACCTCAAGGCCTTGATCGTCCTTCCAATCTCTTTTTCTGCACGCTCCTTGAAGATTCTGAAGCAATTAAAAGCTTCTGATTTCTTTCTGATAAATTACACCATAGTCCTTCTAGAGAATTCATCAATAAAAGTTATAAAATACTTTGCATCCTTCAGAGAAGGAAGCCAGATAGAATGTAGAAAAGCATTGTAGTATTGACACAAGTCTAAATGCAGAATAAATAGAGCTGTAATCAGATTAAGTATAACGAAATATACAAGTCAATTCTACAGGTGAGTACAAAACAATAGCGGATGTAACCACGTGCTTCACAAAGCTAGTTATAATCTGTAAAAGTGATGAACTTATTACTGACAATCCATCTAGAAGAAAGAATCAATGCGCAAAAGCATCTACAATGTCTGTCTCTGATTATAAGTGAGTTTTTGTTCTATCTTCTGTTCTATCTAAATACTGAGATGGTATCCAATATAAATACATCAAATAAAAATACAACAGCATGAATGGAGGTAGACTAAGATAGGATTTAGGAGAGTAAAGGAGATAAATCCAACAAGCTCCTCCTCTTGAAAATCGCTCATTAGCTCTTTTGCTTCTCAATTGAATACTCCTTTACTCCTCACAATTCTCATTGGTGATAGAGATATGAAGAGTGTCTAACAAAGAAAGAGAGATTTGAGGGTAATTTTTATTAATTGGTAACTCTTATTAAATCATCATTGGTAATTCTTATTAATTGGTGAGGCTAATGAGGTGTGGTTGAGGCTAAAGAGGTTTAATTTGGTTGAGGGTGGGAGTGAAAAAACCCTAGCATTATATCTAAGTCTATCAAAATATATTATGGATAACATCAGTGTACAAGAGATACGAAATATAAGCAATTGCATTATCTGTACATAATTTATTAATTAGTTGGATGCAATTCTTGCCTTGTAAAGCTAGCAATGATCTTGGAGACGAAAAAAAGGTCAAGCAAACATTCAGTAAACTTTGAACACAATCCAACTAACCAGGTTTCGAAATCCAACAATGTTCCAGAATGAATGACCCTTATATTCTGGAACGCAACTTTTTGGAACCCGGATCCATTCCAAAACGTGATTGGAACGCAACGTTCCAGAATGGGGTGCAACTTAGGTCCACAATACATACTTGAATACTCAAAGTTGAAACTCATCTCAAAAAACGAAAAAAAAAAAAATTTTTTTTTTTTTTTTGCCACGTGGACGTCAAGATCCGATTCCGACGTCCCCATGGCCCGCCGGCCATCGGAATCCGATGTCCACGTGGAAAAAAGAAAACCACGACAAAAACCAAACATACTCCAATCGACAGGAATTCGAAGTGCATACGAAGAATAAATAATTACGAAAAATGACATAGATGAAACAAGCTGAAAATAGATAAAGCCATACCTATTTTTGAGTGCATATGCATGTAGCCAGAAAGCGAAGAAGTGCTAGTCATGAATGCTTCAATTGATTCTACTAAGTTTGTTACTTTGCTTATATCCTTTGCTAGGATAGAACTGCTCTCAACTAGAACAACCATCAGGGCTCCCATTGACAATAAATCAGTGAGTTCTCAATGGTCGTTGATAGAGCAGCTTTAGACAACAGTTGCAAGCTCTCTTTTCATGGTCATGAACGCTCAGTTAGTTGAGTCTCTGATCTGACAACTAGCTTAGTGATGGCTTTCCTTCATATCTAATACTCATAGGCGTAGTGAAGGCTTGCAAAGTAGTAGAAACGATGGTCAGATGTATTATAGAGGTAGCGATGTTAATAATCACATCTCTTAACTCTCTTTTGGAAATCAACAATAATCTTTCAGTATTTTGGAAGTCAACGTTTAATTCCTCAACGACTATAATGCGATTGAATGGTTAGATGGCTCACTCATCTAGCCATGATGGTAGGCCAGCTCTCCAAATATCTTGCAAGGAAAATTGGGTTCTAACTCACAGAGCAAAGATAATTAAGCACCCCATAGCCAAGATATCTCAAGCTTCCAACGAAGATAGTGAGTCAATGGCACTCTTCAAAGTTCATTTTGAGTTTTGATTTTCAATAGAAATGTCATCATACCGAGCACGCTTCACTAACTTTCTCTAGCTGGTATCTCATTTTACATGTATCAGGCAACGATGGATTACCCTTTATGGCTCGATAGGGAGTAGCAACAAGATAGCCATACTGGATCAATCAGTGAGAAAAAGTGGTAGCTCTACATCTTTGATGGTGGAGTTGGTTCGTGCCGATTTTTCACATAACGATGCAGACATTTTTTTTACAACTCCTTTTTCTTGAGATAATTCACCTTTAACGCGTTCGTCCTCTTCAGCTAGCTAGAGTTGAGAAGAAGGGCCAAAAGCCGATCTTCAACAATCTCCTGCAAGAATAAAAAATAAGAAAACCCTAAAAAAATAAGAATTTGGTCACAGACGTCGGATTCCGACATCTGTATTATCTGTCGGAATCTAACGTCCGCTAGCTTCTTTTTTTTTTTGCATGGACAGGTGATGTCATCCATTTAAAAAGTTGCAGTCTCCGAAATGGGATGTCGGATTCCGACATTTTTATTGGCCGTTGAAAAAATTTCCGGCAAATTTTTTTTTTTCTGGCAATTTTTTTTTTTTGTGTCGGATTTTGACGTATTATTATGTCGGATTCCGACAGGATTTATTTTTTTTGAATTCGTCAGAACCTTGTGTCGAAAATCGCACATTTTGTTGTTGTGTTGATGGCTTGTCATTCTCATGCAAATGGCCTGTTCCTTCTGTTGTTTCGTCTCAAAGTCACACTTCTCTCCTTTTTGGCTTCTTCGAACTTTGAAATGCACTTGTCCATTCTTCCACAATTGTACAAAATGAACGTGCCAATTTTACACATAACGATGCAGACATTTTTCTTACAACTCCTTTTTCTTGAGATAATTCACCTTTAACGCGTTCGTCCTCTTCAGCATACCATAACTTTGGTGTGCTAGGTGTATTTGTGAGAGATATTCTGTGGTGTAAAACAATGATTCTTGAACAAGCCAACCTTCTACAATGCTACCTTCTGGCCTTGGCTTTTGTCTCACAAAGTCTTTTAAAACTTTCAAAAAATGCTCAAGGTAGAACATTCATGTAGTGTGCATTGGCCCGACAATGGAAATTTAATCAACCAAATGCACAAGTACATGAACTTGTATATCCATGAAAGAAGTTGGAAAATCTCTTTTTAGCAGGCACACAATTTCAATCATTTCTTGTTGTTTCGAATGCATTTTACTCCACTTGATTTCCTTTACGGTAATCCACCTACAAGATAAACATTACATAAAATAATGTACAAAGAATGGGGCACATTCGTTTTGTAAGTAAAGAGAGATCACACACCAACCCAAGAGAACACTTCTGAACTATATTTACAAAAGAGACTGAAAGGTACATATACACAGTCTAATTTTTGTGGGGTACCATTGCATGGCAGTTCGGTCCCCATTACGGGACGCGTGTCCCAACTTACACTACGTGTACCGTCAAACTGGCACACATGCATACTATCACAAAAGCAGTTAAAAGCTCAAAATCACTGCTAAACACGAAAAGTCATGAACTGTGAGAGAAACTCGGGCTTACTTATTCTAACACTCTCCCTTAAGCCCTAGTATATTTTTCTTACAAAGAGCTTTTGTCTAAAAAACTCAAACTTATCAGTACTTAAAGGTTTACTACTTAATTTCTATATGCTTCGTGCGTGCATGAAATACAAGATTTTTAGCTAGCTGTATAGCACTCTGACTATCACATCTGATAACAATAGGCTTATTTTTAATTCCAATGTCTTCTAACGTTCTTCTTAGCCAAAATACTTCCTGCATGCTGAACATAGTGCTTTGTATTCTGCCTCTGTAGTAGAAAGAGCAATTGTGTCTTGTTTCTTACTTGACCAAGAGAATACACCATTACTCCGTCGCGACCCTCTCTATTTCTCTCCTCTGTTTTTCAAGCTTTCAAGCCATGGCTATGGTAGAAACCAGCGAAATTTCACCTATCTCTCCCTATGTGGGTCGCGGCTATCTACGGCCTCTTCAAATCTGCTTCCTGCAAGTACTGCGCCCTTGATCATAGTTTTTCAGCTCTTCTCACAGATACATGTCTGAAAGAGGTCGCCCTACTACATCTCACTCACTGGAACTGTTAGATTGCCGATTGGTGATTAATTGATTGAGTACAGGGTGACAACGCTCCAAAACTTGCTCTTTCTCAATCCAACTCAATCAAGTTGCTTGTTGACCAATTGAATCGATTGACTGCAAAGCCTACCGTATCCAATTCTTCAAATTCTCCAAGAATTCGGTTTCTTGCTAACCATGAACTGCACCACTCCCAGGCTCTGATACCATGTCAAGGATCTTACTAGCAGTATAGTTAGCTAATTTGCAAGCTATCTAACATCAAATAGATAAGCAGTAAAGAGAGATCATACACCAACCCAAGAGAACACTTCTAAACTGTATATACAAAAGAGACTGAAAGGTACATATACATAGTCTAATTTTTGTGGGGTACCGTTGCATGGCAGTTCGGTCCCCATTAAGGGACGCGTGTCCCAACTTACACTACGTGTACCGTCAAACTGGCACACATGCATACTATCACAAAAGCAGTAAAAAGCTCAAAATCACTGCTAAACACGGAAAGTCATGAACTGTGAGAGAAACTCGGGCTTACTTATTCTAACACTCTCCCTTAAAGCCCTAGTATATCTTTCTTACAAAGAGCTTTTCTCTAAAAGACTCAAACTTATCAGTACTTAAAGGTTTACTACTTAATTTCTATATGCTTCATGTGTGCATGAAATACAAGATTTTTAGCTAGCTGTATAGCACTCTGACTATCACATCTGATAACAGTGGGCTTATCTTTAATTCCAATGTCTTCTAACGTTCTTCTTAGCCAAACTACTTCCTGCATGCTGAACATAGTGCTTTGTATTCTGCATCTATAGTAGAAAGAGCAATTGTGTCTTGTTTCCTACTTGACCAAGAGAATACACCATCAACTCTGGGCGCGCGCTACTTGTCCGTCGCAACCCTCTCTATTTCTCTCCTTTGTTTTTCAAGCTTTGAAGCTATGGCTATGGTAGAAACCAGCGAAATTTCACTTATCTCTCTCTACGTGGGTTGCGACTGTCTACCGCCTCTTCAAATCTACTTCCTGCAAGTACTGCGCCCTTGATCATAGTTTTCAGCTACCATAAACTCTTTCTTTAGAGAGAAATAAGCTACTTTATAGATAAAAACCCTGGCTATGGGGTTTTTGTTGTCTTTTAAGCTTTAGTTATTCTTCCTTTGAGCTCTTCTTGCAAATACATGTCTGAAAGATGTCGCCCTACTACAGGTCACTCACTGGAACTGTAAGATTGCCGATTGGTGGGGAATTGATTGAGTACAGGGTGACAACGCTCCAAAACCTGCCCTTTCAAAGAGGCTTACAATTTTGAACTCTTTGTTCTTCTAGAGAAGACACAATTGAAACATGCAGATGTCTCAATCCAACTCAATCAAGTTGCTTGCTGACCAATTGAATCGATTGACTGCAAAGCCTACCGTATCCAATTCTTCAAATTCTCCAAGAATTCGGTTTCTTGCTAACCATGAAGTGCACCACTCCCAGGCTCTGATACCATGTCAAGGATCTTACTGGTAGTATAGTAAGCTAATTTGAAAGCTATCTAACATCAAATAGATAAGCAGTAAAGAGAGATCACACACCAACCCAAGAGAACACTTCTAAACTGTATATACAAAAGAGACTGAAAGGTACATATACACAGTCTAATTTTTGTGGGGTACCGTTGCATGGCAGTTCGGTCCCCATTACAGGACGCGTGTCCCAACTTCCACTACGTGTCTTGTCAAACTGGCACACATGCATACTATCACAAAAGCAGTAAAAAGCTCGAAATCTTCTGCACCTCAAGAACAAGATCGTGATGACGGATTCAATAACACAATTTCGGAGGATGATCATGTGCAAGCTTCACAAGCTAATGATGATGTTGAGCATGATGCATCAACATCGGATGGTTCGACGACACATGACACACCTTCTCGATCTCACTCACTATTAGCTTTTGAAGATCAGCTTATTAATGATGAAGCTATAGGAGAATTTTGGGTAGAATTAGAGATAGACTCATTTCGTTTGGCGGATTTGTCGCATCATATTGCTCACACATGCAATTACACTTTATTAATTGACTAGTTGACATCGAACAAGAAGTCGATGCATGTGAGTACACAATTTGTGATCATCATTTTTTTGTGATACATAAATTTCTTTATTCACTTGTGCATATGGCAACCAAAGTTGATAGAAAATAAAATTCAATGTATTGATAGGTAACAAATTCCAAAAGTGAGATCCATTTACATTCTGTTTTATACCATGGGTTATACCGAGGGGCCTTTTTATCATCAATCTCGGTGTTACGCTCGGTTAGCAGAGTGTCCTAGAATGCCTCTATCCACTTGGACCCTCTTTATAAATGTCTCAAAAACAAGTTCAAATTTGGTAGGCTTATACTAACGTCAGCCTCGGTATACCCCTCAAATTAGCTTCAGTATTCTGGTGTATGTTCCGAGGTCCTCTAATGGGTTTATAACCTTCTCTATATCTCTCTCTATAAATATTTCAAAACCAAACACCGGACCCGAGGCTCGAGCATTCTGTCCCCTCGCGACTCATTTTAAAGACTATCTTTCAAAGAAACGCTCAAAAAAGACCTTGGAAATCGCCCGTCCTCTTGTAGTGCGTAAAACTAGAAGACATTGAAAAGAAAGAGATTACATGTAGAAATGCACACTAAATCACAACCTGTACGTGTGATAATGGAAGGGGGGGGGGTATGTATAAAGGGCTTACTTGAAAGGGGCTAACAATGTCATCATCATGTACTAAGCAAAGCGTTTTTCTAGGAAGCACGTGAAAGAGATCATGACATAATACATGGGGATCTTTTTATGCCAACCATTGGAACGTCATCTAGAACATGTGATACCATCCTAAGGGCCTTATACTACAATATTTTAAAGTTCACCTTAGGTTGAGATCAAGTTTGAAATACTATTCTAATATGCTGTGATCGAATCCCAAGATAGACATGAATTTGGATAAACATCAACGAAAGTCATAAAAATAGATGCTATCATTAGTTGTCTCAAGAAGACGATTTCTGAACAAAAACTTTGAATGGGTCGTCGACTTTTCAGAGTTTCTCTTATCATCAAGAAGCAAGTCATGATAAGCGAACTCTAGATGAAAGGAATGCACACCTTCTAGAACTATTTTGAGAAATGAAGGTCCAACATTGACGAGTTATGATCAAGACCACACCTAGTGCAGAGAAGAGTGAATAGGAGAGAATGTAATGTTCTAAAAGTTCAATGGCTAAATATTATGAAATCTGTGACAAATACAAGACTTGATTAGAACAAGACCCACATCTTCTAGAGTTGTTGAGAGGCTTAAAACTTCCACCCATGCTGAGTAAAGGTCTTTGCCACTAGTACCCCTAGAACAGTGCCACTACATAACATCATACAGTGAGATAAAGGGCCTACAAATCAAGGCATGATAGATGAGCACCGACCACAACGATATTGTCCCATACTTCGCTTCACTGGACTCTATGTGACCATCATAGGAGTCGATACCACATTACGTGGCCGTTGAATCGGAGACTTAGCACTAGAGGTCGATAATGAAGGATTTCGAGTGAGGGCTACATTATACATCAAGATAAATCAACAACGGATATCAGTAACTACATGGACCTTACAATTGCAAACTATTGAGCAAGCGTTAACATCTTTGGTTTTTCTGTGACAAGTACGGCACTAGGTGACCTACCCCTACCAGGAGACTTATGTCAAGTAGTACGATAAGAAGCAACCTATTACCACTTTTATAACCCTTATGTCTAGCGTTTTCTCATTCCCAGAGATCGATTGTTTCGAGCTAGACATAGAACATATGAAAGCACTTCAATTGTGTATGAATTAGCAACCAATCTAAGCTAGGTGTGTGTAGGCTTAACAACCATCCGATTTGTTATACTGAATTAGTGGTACCCCATCAGCCTCCTCTTCCAGCTCGACTAATGACGATCTAACTACAATTCTCAAACGCATTGCCCAAACTTCCAAAGAAGAGCCAGCGCCTACACTTATGATCTCGACAGCCATAGGTGTACACACAGAACTACGTCATGAATGGAGTTCATTTTGGCCCACACAGATTCTGTTTGGTCTTACGTGTTTTAGGGCTCGCGAATGTAGATGTCATAGCATTTGACACCACAGCTTGAGAGGTTCATATTGGAGACATTGCCATAAAGATAAACACACATGGATTCCTGATTTTAGCCACTGTTTACATATGAGAACATCATCGTTGGGTAGCACAGACCGTCTATTCACTATGTATCAATAGCCACCCTTGGATTTGAGTGAGTACTATGATCAAGACAATCTCCCGTTGGACATATCCCTGAGAGCCTGAAAAACTCTCATTGACCCGGGAGTACGGGGTAATCAGTGGGACCCCCATAATTGGAAACAGTCAGACTCTGATCATCTGTGTAAGGACAGTGTGGGTCCTTCTCTCACTAAGGCATTTTGGCTGGACCAATCAAAATTTGTCCGATCCTTCGGGCTGGATCATGTAGATGTATTCCTGAATAACTCCATTCAGATAAGTTGTTTGCACATCAAGTTGATGCACCTCAAGGTCGGTAGCTGTAACATATGATAGGAGGGCTCGGATCGATGAATGCTTGACTATTGGATCTAAAGTCTCATTGTAGTCAGCCTTGGGGATCTGATTGAATCCTCGTGCTACCAGTCTTGCCTTCCTTCGATCAATCGTTTTCATTGGCATTGTATTTGATCTTAAAGATCCATTTGCAATCAATGATATTGTAGCTAGTAGGAGCTTCAACTAATGACCATGTCTGGTTCTTGATCAGAGAGGAATACTCTCTATCAATGGCTTCTCTCTTGAGATCATAGTCTGGTTGGCTAAGTACCTCTTTGACTGTTGTCGGTTCCTGTATCAAGAGACATGCATGCAGACTCAAGAGTATACCTTGTGGGCTATGTGCGCACTCGACTTAATCTACTGGGAGGAATTGACTGATGAACCACTCTTGGGACTTGTTGTTGGGTAGCAGCAACCTCTTCATCTGACTCGCTGTCAAATAGTGAATCAATGATGGACACGCTTGAGCCTGAAGCTTGGATTGACATGTCAATGGCAGACATTAGAGGTTCTTTTGGAACAATGTCTTTGTCTTTGATGTCAATGAACTGATCCTTGATAAAGATTGTATTTCGGCTGAATAAGATATGCTCGGTATCGGGGTCACATAGCTTGTATGAATTATCAAATGAAGTATATTCAATAAGGATGGTCTTGAGACCTTGGAAGTCGAATTTCTTCCTCGTGTTTTTCAGGATCTGTGCATAGGCGACGCATCCAAACACTCGTAGGTTCTTCACAGAAGGCTTAGAGCCTATCCACACCTCATGGGATGTTCTGCTTGAGAGGGCCATGGTTGAACATCTGTTCTAGATGTAAGCTGCACTGGAGACAGCTTCAACCCAGAAGCTCTTGGACATTGATGCATGCGCCATCATACATCTAGGTGATTCAACCAGAGTACGGGTTTTCCTCTCGACCAAGCCATTTGACTAAGGACTATAAGGAGTGATGAATTGCTGCTCAATGTCTTGGCTCTAGCAGTACTCCTTAAATTCAGTAGAGATGTACTCTCCACCATTGTCAGACCTCAGGGCCTTGATCGTCCTTCCAGTCTCTTTTTCTGCATGCTCCTTGAAGATTCCGAAGCAATTGAAAACTTTTGATTTCTTCTCGATAAAACACACCATATTCCTTCTAGAGAATTCATCAATAAAAGCTATAAAATACTTTGCATCCTTCAAAGAAAGATTCTTCATCGGACCACAAATGTCTAAATGGACAATATCTTACAAAGAGCAGATTTGTAGATAAATTGGGTACATATAGGGCTTTAGAAAGTAGCTTAGATTGATCATTTTCTTTCCTTAATCTTACATTACCTTCACCTTTAATAGCTTGTGTGCTATTATCACCAAGGTAAACGTATTTGTTGGTACTGTAGGGTGTATAGGACTAGAAAAAGCCAATGAGGTTGGGATCATATGCTGAGTGGCACCGAAATACAGGAACCAAAAACTGTCATTGGATGCTTCTTGATGGCTGGTCATGAAAGCATCATGATCCACTTCTTGAATGGGCTGTGGAGCTATTGTGACTGCATTGGCCACATGATTTGGCTATCCGTTGCTATTGTTCTTTGTTTGTAGTATCCGATAGTCTTGAATCTCGTGGTTGTTTCTCTTGCAGTATCTGTAGAACAGTTTCTTCTTAGTCCATGAATTTGACTGTTCTTTCTTCTGTGTTGGATTTTGGGCTTGCTTGGGTTGCTTCGAGCCTTTCTTCTTCTTTTGCTTAGCCATGTCTTTGTTGGTGTACAAGGCGTGAGAATCATTTGAGGAACTGGAGGCTTCATTTTTCTACATGTCCTCCTACAACAACATTGCAATGACTCTTGAGAGAGTCAGCTCTGGATTGTCATGATGATCATCACCCAACTGTTGTATGAGCTTGGCAAGCTTGTAAGCAGTTGCATTACTGCATCTTGATCGTCTATGACAGATCCGAGAGTGGCCATTTGCTTTAGCAGGTTCTTGAATTGGTTGATGTGATTTTGTAGGGAATCACCATTTGCCATCTTGAGGGAGTAAAATTTATTCCTGAGATGTAGCTTGGAAGCTATATCTTGCACTTCATATAATGTGCCCAAGATGTCCCAGAATTCTTTAGATGTCTAAGCTTTGGACACGACTGATTTGAGTATCCAAAATGTTGAGGATGATCAACGCAAATGCTTTGCCATCCTTCAGCTTCCATCTTGAGATAGCTGCGTCGTTTTTCCTTTGCACCTGTAACAATGCCATACAACTCCTTAGCCATTAGCACGGTTCTTCCACAGATGGTAATTGGCTCCATCAAGCTTGTCCATGATAGGACTGGGTTTCCTTGGAAATCCATGTTGAAGATTAGTGTAGGTGATAGGAATAACTATTAATGACTTAGGTATGAAAACCTGATGCTAAATTACAAAACAAGAAGACAATTACTCTATCGGCTAGTAGAGTCTTGTTTCTATGAAAGCCTATCAAGCTACAGAAATAGCTCTGATACCATGTTGGAAAAATGTGTGTTGAGAGATAACTCGAAAAGAAATGAACTCGAATGAAAAATGTTCGTGCACAGCGGAATAAGTTATCTCACTCTTTCCTCATGCATGACTATGCCTGTCAATTTTGAACTTGTAAAAGATGTAGGAGCAGAGGTTGGAATGGACTTCGGAATAAGAGATGTTACATTGACTTAAACCACAAGAAAAGATAAGAGATAAACATTTATGTAAAATTTTATGAGCAGAGGTATATAATCTAGCATCTATGAGCTGGTAACAATCTAACATATAATCTGTTTATGATTTTAAAAACATGGACCTCAAAATAAGAGATGGTATATTGACTTAAACAGATCCATATATTCCAAGGTCTATTCTGACCTCCACTGATTCCAACCCCAGTTGATAGATGTACCCATTATTAACAGATTTATAAATAAAAGTACAGATTTGTTTCTAGGATGTGTAGATCTGTTTTCATAAATCCTAATGTAAATAGAAGTGAATGTAGTTCTACACTACAAAATGTGGATCTACAACAAAAAATAACAGACAAACTACTACAATACTACACAAGTACCTGGAACTACTACTAGTTGTGTTAGTCAACTACTTGGATGATGTTAGAGCCCAATCATCACAATTGAAGATTATGCTCAAAAAAACAACTAAGCTTCACAAATGTATCATAAAATTCACATATCTGTCATTGGAAAGCTAAAAAAACATTTAAAGCGAGGTCGAAATAGGCATGATCTATTCCGAGCTCCATTCCGACTCTGAAAGTACCTAAGAGAACTGCTATGATGATGATTTGTCTGAAATGTTATGATGAATATTGACCCAGTAACCAATAATGAAACCTACAAACCAAAAACCAGTATTGCAGTTTGTTAAGTTTAGTATCACAAAAAATAGTTGTAACAAATTAATTTTACAAAAAGAGCAACAAACATCCATATGGAATCTTGCATATGCACCAAAAAATTGGATCGCCAATAGGATCTTACATTGGAAAAGCCATCGAAATAGACGCTGATTTAACAAATCCCACAGATTTGTATATTCCAATAGGCATCCTGACCCTCTGGAAGTCTGGATCTACAACACCCCCAACTATAGATCTACAGCCCCTTCACCTAGATCTACAGCACCCTAAAACATCTGATAAATAGAAAATAAGCCATCGGAATATCCATCGGAGTAGCAAATCCTGCAGAGCTGCCTATTCCGACAGCCTTTCCGACCTTCCTGCTACCTTTAAAAGTCTTTTGTGGATCCGTCGACTTGTTTGCCTCAAAATAAACCTGCATAGAAGACATGGTGTCAATAAAACCAAACTGCAATCACTTTGAGATGGATACTATGATGTTAGAGCAAGAGAGAGTGAGAAAAAGAGATTACCTTCCATCGAAAATTCAAAAAGCCTCCATCCTCCACTTTCCTTTTTTTTCTTGAGCTCACCACATTTTATTTTGCAAGGAGTAAACAAAGAGAAAAAGCAATAGGAACAAGCAAAGTGCAAGAGGAGAAAGAGGAACAAGCAAAATGCACGAGGAGAAAGCAAAGAACAATAGCAAGAGAAGCAAGAGGAGTAGTCAAATGTGAGGAGAATAAGGAGATCAAGGAGGATAAAGAGAGTGATCAAGGATCAACAAACAAGGGAGAGGACAAACGCAGTAGGTACGTCCCTTGATTCCATCACTCACTTCTCTTCACTTTTCGAAAATGTCGCGACAATGATTAGTCTTTTCGAAATTTGCAAGAATCTGTATGACCCTCGGTATACATCTCACACTAGCTTCAGTATACCGAGGGCTGTTCCAAGGCCCTGACTAAATTAGAATTTGCATTTCATGGTCTATTTTGAGGTGCATTTTGAGGCCTCCACTAAATGCTAAAATCAACTCAAAATTGATGCATTCTAAAATCACACAATTTTCAAAGATTGTTGACAATTATATTCCCAAGCCTTGTCAAAGAATATATAGTGCACTCGATGGCACAATTTTTTATCTGCTAAATTGTACTGGTCATCTAGTTAAACGATGTCATAAGTGTCCAAACATAGACGTATTTGGCATCCAGCCACTATTCTTGGGTGTCCAACTACCCAAAATTCTGAAATTTGACTTTTATCAAAAGTAGTGAATTTGCAAAACTGTAATTTTCCAAGGGATCCATTTGCATATGTTCGGACCAATGTTGGCCGTGTATCGATTTTTTACTTTTAGTTCTCAGCTCGCTTATCAACCCGGTTCTAAAGACCCTAATCGGCGGGTACACTATTTCTCAAAAATTGGCTTATGTATAGAACCGGCGGTTACGCTCTTTTGTAAGAACCGGCCACGGTTGAGAACCATCGGGTCCTTTTGAGCCTTGGAGTGGGGTATAACCTAAGTATCAATTCACCCTACAGAAGTAAACATTCATTAAGGGCTTTTAGCAAATGGCTATTAGTTAACATTCTATGTGGAAATTCTGATCTAGTGGAGAGTGCAGATTAGAGATGCAATCACTGACTGATTGCCAACCATCAAAACCATGAACAACATCCACAAGTTACAGAGTGATGGAGGAGCTCACATAAAACAAAGATCTCACAAAGCAAAAGCATCTTTATTACAAAGAGACTGATACATATACAAGTAAAGGTCCCCTTTGCATGGGGACGCCATGTGGCATAGACCTAATAAATGCACGGAATTCACTATTGGCCTCTACGTGGCATTTTAGCCTATATACAGGTAAACTCCCGTTATTGGCCCGGGACAAGCCCCCGGGCTGGCTTTTTAACTAAAGCCTATCAAACTAAAACATTATATAACTGTAAACTACAATCACAGTTGAGCTTACTATTTCTAACTCCCTCTCTTAAGCTCAAGTGTGGTTTAAGTATCAACCTAACTATACACTTATTACAGTATCACATTTGAAATAGTTAAACCAAATCAAATCTAAGCTCAAATGTGATAAGAGTATTAGAATAAAAATGTGTAGCCATGTCCTGGAGTGTCTATATACATCATATGCAATTTCCTTGCTACCTGACTCACACTCAAGTACATAGTCAAAGCACTTGACTTCACAAAGTATCAACTAAACACCATGCTTTCAACAAGAGTCTGCCACACTCTGAACTTGACTTGTTCACCATCCAACTTGAAACACAAGCGGACCACGTGAGACACAAGACTCACACCGAGGAAACCTCACTGCCACCATGAGATTATCATCCTCCATCTTACTAGACTGACATCCTATCAAATGCATACAAGACAAACTCATAACGCTGATAACAATGAGCAACTATGGCTCAACCTGAGAAAATCTTACTGCCACTAAGATTATACCCTTGCCAGAAAATCAGCTAGTAGACATGTCAACAAGTCACTGAGCATCAAATGAGTACTTTGTTTTTCTTTCAGTAGAAAGTGCATAACCAATCAAACTCCAAATCTGATCTACGTCTAGTCACAAAGACTCTCGTGACAAAGTCACATGCAAGCAATCACATTCATGCAACCAACACGAATGATAAAAATATCAACTGATGATCATTTCTTGCTGAAGAAGATATCCTCCTGCACCATACACCTTTGCCATAGGTAGATCCATTTCTACAACAACCATGCATCCAAAGCTCCACGCATCTTTCCAGAGATGTCCTCAAATACACCATGTACCTCCCAACATGTCGAAAGTTCCACCACCGTGCAAGTACCTGGTTAGATGTCCTCTTCGCATCACCACTTCATGAAATGTAGTCAAGTTACTAGATCACTTTCCAAATTTCCACTTTGGCTCATCCAGCTGACCTTATCAGTGAAATCCTTCACATTGTGACCGCCACCATTGCATTGCGACCATTAAGCTAGTGTAAATGTCTCCTCAATCGAGACATTTCTCCCTTGCAAAAGCATGTGAAGCAACCACAACCACCGAATCTAAATCAGTAGACATGAACTATTTCGCCATGTCCGTCGGCATAATGTGCCCCCATTCCTGACTCTCTCCTGTGGTTGGTTTCCCTCTCTCAATTTCTTCCATGCATCGCAGTCACATAAGTCAAACCACGATGTCAATGGCCGGGGGACGAGGACGACTCAGCTCAAATATTTACAATTTTTTTACTAACAATCATGAACTAATGATTTTGCTTACCATCTTCATAAGAAGTGGTGCAAAAGACTCTTAGGGTTGGATGGAGTCCAATTTTAGGGCAGAATGGAGCCAATACACTGGCTCCATTCTGTCCTAATTTTTTTTTTTGATTTTCAAGCCCTCAAAATAATCCTCGAGATAGACGACCTTTTAGATAGGGGTATACCAAGGAGCCCTCGGAATGACCCTCCAAACAACATTCTTTCTATACGGTTATACCAAGGTCCCTTGGAATGTGTCTTGGAATGGACAATCATGTCGAGGGGTATACCGAGGTCCCTCAATATATCCCTCGACAAACACATTCTCTAAACAATGTCAAAATGGGATGGTGATACCTTGAGAACTGATGTAATTAACGAGGTTCTGCTACTGAGCTATAAATCGATGTGTATACTGAGGTCTGTACTATATTTTTTTTTAATTCTTCAGAAAAGCCTCAATAATAGAGTTAAAAAACCTCTCGAATGTTGTAGTGACCAAGTGAAAATTGGCAATTTGGAGCTAGGAAAAGGCACTAAAGAACTTTTTTGCAAGTTATTGAAGAACTCAAATAAGGTCAAAGAAATGGCAAGGAAGTGTTTGAACATTGTCATGTCAATACATGAAAATTCTGAAGATATGATGAAATCATAGTTTTGCATTATTTGGATCTCAAAGATGGACAAGTGTTCTTGTAAGGTTTTTGTTAGGATCACCAAGTGAAGATCTTCCACAATCCTGTCACATGCAAACCAGAAGGACACCTATGGAGCTTGAACCACCTAACCAATATGGAGAGGCTAGTCAATAGCCTAAGAAATCCACCCCCAAGCCACAATGAAGAACACAAGAGAGGAGAGGAGAAACTGGCTCAAGAATCACAATTCACAATAAGAGGATGGGCGAGTTTCCAATAGACATATTCTCTCCAAGAGAGAGAGAATATTCTCCCTAGGATCCCCATGCAACCTAAATTGAGCTATTGACCTCCTATTCTTGCATTAAAGCAGTCTTCACCATGCATGTGCTCCTATGTCCAGTTATAGGTCTGGGCCCTCATATAATTAATAATTACTTGATCGACCACATTCAGAATGGACATAACAGTTTTGCTAATGTAAATGGAGCCAAGGAAACATCATTATGGCATTCATTTGTTCTTATTTTTCCAATGGTTGGAGATACTTTGTGGTAGGATGGCAATGGAGTTATTTTCATGGTGGTTTTGGAGCATACACCTCACATGAGATGGGATATGTATGAAGCATGAAAGCATTCAACCATTTGATTGTTTTGACAAATGTTTGTTGCTACTTTATAGATCAAAGAGACAAGATCTATTCTTAATAGAGAGTTAGTTCTTAAGTTGGCTCAAACTAGTGTTGTAAAAATAGCAAGCACAATTGAAAAGAGAGTGTGAAAGGTTGTCAATATTTACTTGACTAGTTTTGATCCTTTAGCCATTTTAGAGGCCAAACTTGTTAATAAGATTCACATGGTTTTCTCAATGCAGTGTGAAATTAGAGTTATTTCTAGTTGGATCCCAAGTTCATTTGTTCACTTGTAGATACAGATCGTTTATTTTTAGAGTTGCTTGACAATTTTGGCCAATATAGCTAGTTTTGGCCAACTGTTGGCTAAGTTAAGGATAGGGCTCATAGAGAGAGAGGAGAGAGAGTCATCTTCCATGGCTATAAATAGTAGGTTAAACCTTGGAAAACTACCTGTCATTTCAATATGCTTTGGTCAAATTTGGTGGAGTTTTTGGTTTTATGCTTCTCTCTTCTCTACATTGGTGTAATGTGAATGTTAGTTGCTTGTTTTGGAGGATCCTAGGGTTGATCAAAATAGTATATTTGTTGTTGTATGGACTGGTGGACTGTTGTATTGCACCATCACTCAAGCCAATGGTCTTGGATCTTAGATCACTTTTGGATCTAAGTTTTTCACATATAGGTCTTGGTTTAGCATACTCTTAAATCCACCACTTGGACCTCAAGAAAAAATCAGAAGAGATTTGAGGTGGTGTTTAAAGCTAGAGAGGAGAATGGTAAAAGCATTTTTAGGCAACAATTTTTCTCTTAAGCTAGAGAATGGCATTGACCATGTAATTCATATAGAGTGCATAACCAACCAACTTTTAAACATTGGTTCAAATGTCCTCGAAGATGATATTGTGGTTGTGCTGCTTAATGACATGTCGAATGAGGACCATGTTGACATTTTCATATCCAATAACATATTTAAGGAAATTATGAGAATTGTATATAATTGATGCTTTACTTGAGGAAGAATGTAGAATGCAGAGTTTAAGTGATGTTGCCTTTAATATGTTAAGAGAAAATCTATGCATGAAGAAAAAGACATATCTAAAGGCTAAGGAGCCACAAAAAAATGGTAAGGGCACTAAAGAGAAAGTAAATCTAACATGTAAGCCCTCTAACTTTTCAAATGTTCTAGAAGACCACTTTTTCTAAGTATTTGTGATCACAGTTCTTTAATTGTCTATGTGATTAAGGAGCTTACAACAAGATTGCCAATTTAAGTAATGATTTTCTAAAAGATGAATGGATGCAAAATTGTGGTGTTTTCCGTTGTTGAATATGTAGTTGTAGATGTATGGAGGAACATTGTCCTTTGCATGGAGCATAACTCTTGGGAAAAATGCAAGGTTTTGGGGATAATCATGGATGTTGGCTCAAAGGAGAGTGTTACACATGTGACCTGAACATATGTACCCTGGTTACATCCATAGTTTCTTTTTTGTACTATTTTTTGTCTGTTGTCTTTATTTCTATATTTTGAATAGAAAATTTAACTATTAATTGGTAGTGAAAATGCAAAGTTTTATCGCCCAACATTGATATCAATACATTGAATTTTGAAATAATTTGCCTTCATTTTGATGAATTATCATTATACACCTAAGCTCAACTAATTAGTTATTTCATATTAGAAAATTAAAAACCATGGTTACATAAAGATCTTGCATCATATGCTAATATGGTGACACATTAGCAATATATATCTACCTCAAATGTTATATTACAAACTCATCATGTACTCACTATTATTATAAATAACGGGCCTAAAATGTCAATGTGTGATTAATAACTGGTTTATTTCTTATGTGTAAAAGGACTTGGAACAAGGGGTCGCCTTGGAGGAAGTCATTGCACCACCTCCTTGCCTTCATCTTCTCTCTCTCTCTCTCTCTCTCTCTCTCTCTCTCTCTCTCTCTCACACACACACACACACACACACACACACGCACACTCACTCACTCACTTATTCTTTCCTATCATGAATGTGTTGTGTGCTTTGATTTATTTTGCAATAATGGCAGCAAAACATCCCCACATCAAACCACCCAATACTATAGTTTCTCTCTATAGGCTCCTATCATGTTATCATCTCTCAAGCCACTAGATATGTTGTCATTCTGACATGCATACAAAAAGCTCTTTCTAGTCATACTATCTCATGAGTTTCATAAAAAACAATCAGCATCTGTATGAAACATAACAATAACAAACGCATAATTAGCTGACATGAATGACTTACATTCTACCTTAAATGCACGAAGAGATTTAAACAAGTCAAATCTAATTCATTTCTTGGTAGCTTGGATATTGCATACTACAAGAAGTTATACATCAATTTCGAAATGCATCTTCACAATGGCTTGACATTCCTAATGAGGTTCTATCATCTTCAAATCAATTCCAAGAGAAAGTAAATAATCATAAGAAGTCAATATAAGTTTGCAAGTAGACATGATTACAGCATGAATGCACTGTAGTTGAGCCATGTATCACTATATCTCTCGAAGAGGGTGGTTTATCGGAAAATGGTTGGTGGTGACAATATTCTACGCAACAACAAGAGATGGAAGTGCGAGAGGAGAGCAAGAGAGATAAGGAGCCAGCGAGCAATTAACTAAAACACAATGTATTGAATAATCAACAGATCATGAGCAACAGCCCTTTACAGTGAGAGAGGCAACGGTTCACTAACCATTCCATCACGAAACGACGTACTCACATAGAACATTAACACCATGGCATGTATATAACTACTAGACTTATTGGTTACATGGCAAGTGCTTCTCTTTTATTCTTAACTGGTGGGAAACAGAGCCATATCGGATCTGAAAGATGGAGGTCATGGCGATGAAATTAAGAAAGGCGGGGATGATGGAAATGCGATGAGGATGGGGGTTACGGCGACACAATGCGGACAGGAGGGTTGGGTGGAGATGGTAGAAAAACGGGTCATGTTGGAGGAGGCGGAGTAGAGTGAGGAGGTGGAGATGCCAGGAAAGATGGCTATGGAGGCGGCGGAGAGGGTGGAGGGGGTGAGGTAGAGGGAGGAGGTGGGGATGCCAGGAAAGATGGTGATGGGGGAGGCGGAGAAGGTTGTGGGGGTGGGGTAGAGGGAGGAGGAGGGGATGCCAGGAAAGATGGTGGTGGAGGAGGCGGAGAAGGTGGTGGAGGTGACGGTGAGGGAGGCGCGGGTGAGGGTGCAGGAGACAGACAATCCTCTGTGGTGAATGCGAACGGACCGACCAGGAAAGTCATTGGCCAAATTCTTGTAGTGAGGGAAGCACCGCTGCTACCATTGCCAATGTTAGTCTTCAGATTGCACTCCTTGTCTGGTGAGGACTCGATAAACACCCTGCACCCTTCGACTGTCCTGTTAATCCCATCAAATCCGTCGACATTGATTTCAAAATGACCAAGAAAGTCTGTTGTGGCCTCACCGAAGAAAAACGCCATCCCATGCGTATCGTTGCAAGCCACACTGACAACAGCACCTGCAACCCATTTCAACATCTATTGCTTAGCGAGAAAGTGTAAACCTGAAAGCAAATAATCAAGGCTAAGAGGAAGTTGCGGCTTACCCCATATAGGCTTCGTTACATTCACTGGTGGTCTGCCCGGCTCATCATTCTCGCATTCCTTACACAGTACAAAACCTGCAACTTCGATTTTGTCGTCAGCAAGGACCAACTTCGATGAGAAAGTGAGGACGCATAGGATTACCAGGAGGACTATCAACGCCTTCATACTGGGCGCTTAAGGATCGATCCTGGAGTTTCTTGAACTTAAACGATGAAAACTGTGTGATATTGGAAAAGAGCTAACTACCAAGTGATTTCAGGCAATCATGTAATCGCAGTCTGTAAATTCTGTAATTGTGATTGTATCAATAGCAATATACATCGCTAAAGCACCTTGGCACTAAGGCTGATGAAGGAACAAGTACTGATGACCGAACAAGCTCCTACTTTACTAACTTTACTTTAAACTAAGATAATGTACTTGTCGTCCTTTCGGCTTAGATCGAGTATACCCACTAAGGAGAAATCAAAGAGCAAACTCATGAACTCAGAAGCAAAGCATCGCCAGGCTTTATAGAATTGTGTAGTAGATTGTAGTTGAGAAGCTGAGCACACGTATGTTTACGCCTAGCTGTCTTTTTAAAGTCGTATTACATTTGTTTGAGGTTGACTTCACACGTCTACGCTTCACATATGCACGTCTAGAGTGACCACTTTGATGATTGGAACTTGCTTCAGAGGTTGACATAGGCTTTTTTCAACTCAAGATTTTGTAGTTGCATCCCGCTTGGTTGTGCATCCTCTCATGTTTAAGGGACATACAAATTAAGTAGACACTAAGGAAATTTGGCAATCTCAAGTAGATGCTTTACAATAGTATTTCAAGGCATATTTGTGTTTTTTTCGGGTCTCCCAATAAATTTGGTAGTAGCAAATACACATTGTAACACAATGTTTCTAAGCACAATTTTTTTTAATTCGGACTCTGAAAGGGTCCTTGGACTGGGCTTGTCCTCCCATGCTTTGCTTTATGCCTGCACATGGGCAATCCCTTGACCAAAATCTTGTTTTAGATCAACCATTGATTTGATTCCAAATATCCGATCTGCTCATTTGTCATATGTTATCTGTGGGGTGCATGTGTGTGCACACAATTTGCCAAGTGACTTTGAATATGTTATCATGTAGTTTGTTAAATAGTTACATGAGTCGTAAGGTGTCTTTAATGTGAGAAATAAATGACGTTCTTGCGTGTATTTATTCAATTTAGGTGATAGTTGAGAACCTGAGCATGTATGCTTTTGCCTAGCTATATAATTGTCTACTTAAATTTGTGTTACATTTGTTTTGAGGTTGACTTCACACATCTATGCTTGCACGTCTTTGATGATTGGAACTTACTTTAGGGGTTGACAAAGGTTTTTTTCAATTCAAGATTTTGTAGTTGCATCCCACTTGGTTGTACATCCTGGGTCTCATGTTTAAGGGACATATACACATAAAATAGATACTAAAGAGATTTGGCAATGTGAAGTAGATGCTTTACCCTTTTTTTTGAATTTTTTGGGTCTCCCAAGAAATTTGCTAGTAGCCAATATCATTTTTTATTTGGACTCTAAAAAGGCTCTTGGTGTAGGCTTGCCCGCCCATGGATTACTTTATGCCTACACATTTTCCAAGTATCCAATTGGCTCATTTGTCATATGTTATTTGTGGTGTGTGTGTGTGTGTGTGTGTGTGTGCGTGTGCGTGTGCGTGTGCGTGCGTGCGTGTGTGCAAAATCTAGTGACTTGAATATCCTATCATGTAGTTTGGTAAATAGATATGAGAATCATAAGGTGTCTTCAATGTTGAAAATAAATTTTCTTAGCTATATTTATTCAATCTAGTAAGACAAGTTTGTGTTTGGGGCATACCTTGTGCCATGGTTTACACATTCCAAATCAATCGATAAAGCATAAATGATAGTTTTTAGGTCATCATTTATGCCAATTATGCATAAACTGCATGGATTTAACACTACATGTCAGATAGATATATCACATTATACAGTAATCCATCCATGTAAGTCTAAGTCTACCTCTACCTACTTATTTCATTATTGGGTATTACACACCTATTGACCATTTGATCCAATATGGATACATCAATACACATCGACACACATTCAAAACTATATGATGCATTTATATCAGCCTAGATATGTGATACTAATACATCCATCCATCACTTACATCCACTCATTTATTGACAAATTAAACCAAAAAACTTCAAAAATTGTCATTTTGGCATAAACGATGGTTTTTCTAGGACATCATTTATGTCAATTAAGCTTAGAATGATGATTTAAGCCTATATGTCGCATATATCTAACATATTATATATTAACCCATCCATGTTCATGAAGATTTACATAATTATTAAATCAATAGGACACACTATTACACCTATCAAAGTGTTTAGTGTTTAGGGTTTAGGATTTAGGATATTAAACTATACCAACATATCAATGAATTCGAATCTTGTGATGATGAATAAACTATGTGTTATAACCATTTTTTGTGATAAAATAATACTTAACATAATTGTTTTTTGAATACTTACATCTTCAAAGATTCATCTGGAGTTCTATCCAACAATCATTGAATATTTAAAAATCAATCCCCCCATTTTTTTCAATTTTTTTATTCCAAAATGGTGTTGACAGATTCTCTGCTTGGGATTTGGTACAATTTGGCATTTCTTACGGTTCTTTATCTCTGGTTTTAGAGCTACCTGTTACCAGGCCTCTTCGGGCATTACATTCTTGGTTTGATGCCCAAATCAGGCAGAGGGATCTGAAAGCGTTGTAGTTTATCCTGCTTGTCAGAGGATACATGGGCTTGTCACTCTTGAACTGTATTCACATGCATGTATTACCAAACATGCAAACCAAGATGTCAACAAAAAATTAGCATGCAACTCAGTTGAGCATTAATTGGAATCCTACTAGTTATTGCTACAAAAACGAGTTGAATAGATCATCGTAAATGAACCTAATCTACATGCATCGAGATAGAATCAAGAAACTAGAAACAAGGAAACAAGAATAGATAGCATTATCAATCTTCAAGAATCAAGAAACACTCATTTCTTGATTCTTGGACAGTCCAAGAACATCAAGAACTAGAATGTATGAGAATTTGCAAGATTTTAACCACATTTCTAGCCTATGTAGTTTATTAAATGCTTGATTCTACACTAATCCACAAAGCAAGAAATGTAATCCACAAGTAATCCACAATGCATAAGGAAAGAAACTAAACTAAATCCACAACCACACACAAAAGATGGAAGGGCATGATCATAAAAGAATCACTCAAGAAACCCATCATGATCAAGGAGCTAATTGCTTGCTAATACTCATGGAGGTTCTTCTCATGAATCACAAGGAGTAGAGACAATACATCAACAGCTCCTTCATAGAAGAGGGAACCTCTTAAATAAGCAAGAGAGGTGCTTAGTTGGAGTGTTCACAGATTTCGTGACTGAGAATCTGTGAAACGTGGTTATTTGGGTTTCTTTTCTCTGGTTACAGATTGTTCTGCCCGTTACCAGGCTGTTGGGCATTAGATTCTTATCTTCTTTGTTCATTGCCCAGATCAGGCAGAAAGGTTTGATTCATGTTGTAGTATATGTTTTAAATCCAGCCTATCAATGGATTCTCAGGTAAGTTCACTCCTGAAGCACTCACATTCAAGAAACATGCAAGTCAATAGTGTTCATCTAAAAATCAGCATGCAACTCAGATGAACAACTAATATATCCTGCTTCTACTTAATGCCACGATTTGGAACAATCCTTGAAACTCATTTGGAACAATCCACATAAATGAAAACAAGAAAACAAGAAATTAGCTAACAAGCATTAGCAGTGCAAGGATCAAGAAATTGCCATTTTTTTATTCTTAAACTTTTCAATAACATCAAGAACAGAAGAGTAGAAGAATACTTGCGAGATCTATGCCATTACTTCAGCCTGTTTAGTTTACTTGAAGCTTGATTCTACTCTAAAACAAGAAACAACAGATCTAATCCACTCGACTACACAATGCATGATAAAAGAAAGCAAGAGATTAATCTAACTCCACAACGACACTCCACGGGATGGAAGGGCGTGCTCATAATGGAATCACTCAAGAAAGCCATCATGAACAAGGAGCTCCAATAATACCAAAACTCGTGGAAGATCTTCTTTATTCAAAACAAGAGAATGACCATACAAGTAAAGCTCCCTTACAATAGAGGGGGGCTCTTAAATAAGCCAATGAGTTGCCTAGGTGGAGCCTAAGTGGCAATTCCACAATTTAGCAAATTACAAGTGGAATTAGTTCCTCCACTAGAGGTCACCATCAAAAGGTGGCTCACTCTACTTTATTTAAGAGGGGTCTACAACATTTATTGCAAATGTCTACTCATACTTGCTCCTACATGGTCATTCCATCACTTGGAATTCACCATGATGCTCACATAATTTCCAACTATTGTCGTACCTAGTACTTCACGGCTCTCATGATCCTCTTCTTCTTCTCTCAGAGACCTCTTCAGTCTAGGGTGAGAGGTGCTCTTAGAATAGCTTTGGCCTAGCATTTTGGGGATTCCTCAGAATCAACCAACATCGCCTAATTTGTTGCAGGACCCACTGCAACACATGTCGAATGATATCATTTTTGCTTGCGCCTTGGCACTTGGAAAAGCATAGATCTTCTTTCGCTTGCGTAAAACCAGGTGTTTATTTCCACAAAACTGTGTTGCAAAATTGAGATCTCTAAATAGCCCTTTACATTCTAGCCTACTTGAGAACCTCTTGCGTGTCCTGCTCCCCTTGTTGCTTCGTGGACTATTTTCTCGTACTCAGTTTCCTTCCCAGGGCTTCGTATACTTGGAAACGTAATTTATTTTAGAATGGTGGTGGCCCCATGTAGTCTCGCACCTTTTGGCTCAATCCGAACTCCTGCCAGTCTTCCACCATCATGACATAGCGAGAAGACATGAATGCCTCTCTATAAGAGAGTTAGGCCATCATTTGGTGGTCTTCTTCTGACTGGAGAGCTATGTTGGGATTGATCTTTATAAGATTCAGGCCTCGATCCCAAAAGCATTCTTGGATCATGAGAAATGCTATGGATCTACAATACTTTGCACTTTCTTGTACGCATAAGTCAGCACTAGACTTATATTTATGGCCAAAGTCTAGCAACTGCAACCTCAAATCATTGATCGTTCATCGATCGTTGAGCTCCCTAAAACCCTCGGAATAACCGACCAGTTGACATCGTCCTTTTGTGGTCCTTTCATCGGCCAGAGATTTTTTCTTTTGATTGGCATATAGAAGGGGTCAACACTCTTCCAAGATGGTGCCCTTAAATACTCTAACAGACTCTTCCTATCCTTCAGGATATTATTCTCCACTCTGGCTGTGGCTGTAGGGTGGAATATTGGCTCTGGTCGAGGTCATCCTTTCTGCCCCTCATGCTTCTGGGGTATTTTCTGTCAAACCTTTATGACTCTCATGCATCAGCCATCTGGGGTCTTGGCTCGATCGGTTGGGTCGCCTTTGGATTTTGTTATGGCTTTGCCAGATAGTCATCAAGCGCCTTGGCACCCTTATTTTCTTTTCTGGCCCATTCACTTGTTGAGGGCTCAACTTCACCCACGTTGAAACCAGCTGGTTGTGGTGAAGATCTTCGATGGTCTAGTAGATCAGCTTGAGGGTGTAATTTTTATTAATTGGTAACTCTTATTAAATCATCATTGGTAACTCTTATTAATTGGTGAGGCTAATGAGGTGTGGTTGAGGCTAATGAGATTTTAATTGGTTGAGAATAGCAGTGAGAAAACCCTAATATCATATCTAAGTCTATCAAAATATATTATGGATAACATCAGTGTACAAGAGATACGAAATATAATCAATTGCATTGTTTGTACATAATTTATTAATTAATTGAATGCAATTACACTTAATTTGAGTGCTACAAAGTCTGAGGCCAATCCAAGTTGAATAAAATGGAAAGATAATGAAGCATAGTCAAGCTCTTGCCTTGTAAAGCTAGCATTGATCTTGGAGACCAAAAAAAGGTTAGGCAGAGCCAAGAAAGGTATTTTATGTGTTATTTCTCTTATGGTTTTTCTCGGATCCGCACCCCGTCAACTAACATTCAGTAAACTTTGAACACAATCCAACTAACCGGGTTTCGAAATCCAACAGTGTTCCAGAATGAATGACCCTTGTATTCTAGAATGCAGCTTTTCGGAACCCGGATCCATTCCAAAACGTGATTGGAACGCAACGTTCCAGACCGGGGTGCAACTTAGGTCCACAGTACATACTTGAATACTCAAAGTTGAAACTTGAGGTCATGCCTTTCTGATACTGGTGCAAGCAGTCTTTGTAATAACATTTGAATTGTGAGTCAATATTATAAGTTAATATTCTCATTACATTTCTCGTCAAATAGTGCTTCATTCTTGTCATTATCTAAGTCCATACACTCTTCTGAATCTAATTCTAAGTGTAATCATAAATTTCTTTGCCTATGTGTATAAGAGCTATGATCAGCTTCATCATCACTTTCTTCTTCTGGCCATTCTTCATCATAACATGGCATTCTCATTGGTGATTGCCTTTCTACGTTCATATTTTCATTTGCGATTTCTTCTTCAGTGATTTCATCATCAAATGGAATTTGGATTTCTTGCTCGATCAAGGGTTCTGGCTCAATTTCCGGTTCGTCGTGCAAGCCATTTGACATATCTGATGCAATATCTTTGTCTTCAAATATACGTCATGATCTTGTATCGAGTTGGACGACATATAACCACTAAGAGAATAATTGATCCTGATGAAATAGGATCTACATTAGACAAATAAAATCAATGCACAATGTGATCACAATTTGTGTTCAAAGCGATCGAACAAAAAAGTCACATAAAATATAGTGCAATTTGCAAGATAGTTAAACATGTTCACAATGTCGTGGCAACACGAACGTGTCGTATGAATTCATAGGTATTACTTTTGTCGAGTCGATTGCAAAGAATCCTGACACATCCTTTCTAATCAGAACATTGTTTCCACTATAGTTAACTTTGGACCATTTCACATCAAAGATCAAATATTTTCCATTACTTCCATAGTCGACCTCATAAATATGTTGAAGTGCCGACATAGTCCAGGTCACGTGAAATGATGTTTGTGTCATTTGCAATAGATCGACTCTCCGGTTCAAATGTGCATCTTTTGGTGTCAATGCCCTCAACACGAAAGTGATATCCGTATGCCCACATGGCATTGTATGTTTTGTATAGCCACAACATATCTTGAACATTTTAGGGTTTAGGATCTAGAACTAGAAGACCTAGAATAAACAAATTTATATCACCATTTCAAATTAAAACATTACTTCCTGCCATCAACAATTGCGAGCGAATTCCCACTCTTGTTTTGTTACGTGTTCATTATTTTTCGTTGCTTTTTGGAGAGTATCATAGATCCATTCACATGTGCATCAAAAGGTAATTGTTCTACACTACAAGAATTGTCGCTATTTCCGACGGGATTTCCGACATGAAATCATGTTTTAATTTTTTTGTAATCGACGTGGGCGTCAAAAAATGCGTCGCTATAAGGTCGTCGAAATCCGTCGCATTTAGAATCTGTCGGAATCCGACGCCAAGCCCAAAACTAGCAACCGGCCGGTAAAAACGAACCCGAGAACATGCCACGTGGACATACGATTCCGACAGCCCGGCCACGTGGACGTCGGATTCCAACGTCCACGTGGCAGGAAAAAAAAGGAAAAGAAAAATATCTTTTTTTGTTTTTTTTTATCCGACGTCCACGTGGCTGGGCCGTCGGAATCCGACGTCCACGTGGAAAAAAAACGAAAATTTTTTTTTTCTCTTTTTTTGCCACGTGGACATCAAGATTCGATTCCGACGTCCCCATGGCTGGCGGGCCGTCGGAATCCGATGTCCATGTGGCAAAAAGAAAACCATGGCAAAAACCAAACATACTCCAATCGACAGAACTTCGAAGTGCATACGAAGAATGAAAAATGACATAGATGAAACGAACTGAAAATAGATAAAGCCATACCTATTTCTCAGTGCATATGCATGTAGCCGAAAAGCGAAGAAGTGCTAGTCATGAATGCTTCAATTGATTCTACTAAGTTTGTCACTTTGCTTCTATCCTTTGCTAGGACAGAACTACTCTCAACTAGAACAGCCATCAGGGCTCCCATTGACAATAAATCGGTGAGTTCTCAATGGTCGTTGATAGAGAAGCTTTAGACAACAGTTGCAAGCTCCCTTTTCATGGTCGTGAAGGCTCAGTTAGTTGAGTCTCTGATCTGACAACTAGCTTAGTGATGGCTTTCCTTCATATCTAATACTCATAGGCGTAGTGAAGGCTTGCAAAGTAGTAGAAACGATGGTCAGATGTATTATAGAGGTAGCGATGTTAATAATCGCATCTCTCAACTCTCTTTTGGAAATCAGCAATAATCTTTCAGTATTTTGGAAGTCAACGTTCAATTCCTCAACGACTATATTAGATGGCTCACTCATCTAGCAATGACGGTAGGCCAGCTCTCCAAATATCTGGCAAGGAAAATTGGGTTCTAACTCACATAGCAAAGATAATTAAGCACCCCATAGCCAAGATATCTCAAGATTCCAACGGCACTCTTCAAAGTTCATTTTGAGTTTTGATTTTCGACAGAAATGTCATCATACCGAGCACACTTCACTAGCTTTCTCTCGCTGATATCTCATTTTACATGTATCAGGCAACGATGGATTACCCTTTATGGCTCGATAGGGAGTAGCAACAAGATAGCCATACTGGATCAATCAGTGAGAAAAAGTGGTAGCTCTACATATTTGATGGTGGAGCTGGTTATGATCTTCATTCAAACCTCAAGAGCTCTCAGTCTCACACTATTTCACAAAGAACATAACATTAAATCTAAACCCTAAAATTTACAAAGAACATAATATTAAATCAAACTCTTCTATCTATGATTTTCTTGCTCTCTCTCTCTCATGTCTCGCACACACATCCTTCTCTTCCTCTCTCATTCGCTCATGATCATAAATCACTAAGATACATATTTGTGTTTAACTACACAAAATATAAAATACAAGGAAGATAATGTACAAGAAAAGGTTATAAAGAAAGAAATCTTAGTTGCACATAACAAAACAAAAGAATCGTACTTGGAATGAGACAAATGGAATTGATAGAGTTGAGAAGAAGCGCCAAAAGCCGATCATCAACAATCTCTTGCAAGAATAAAATAATAAGAAAACCCTAAAAAAATGACGCGGCTTTGAGAATTTGGTCACGGACGTCGGATTCCGACATCTGTATTATCCGTCGGAATCCGACGTCCGCATTGTGCTTCCTTTTTTTTTTTGCACGGATAGGTAACGTCATCCATTTAAAAAGTTGCAGTCTCCGAAATGGGATGTCGGATTCCGACATTTTTATTGGCCGTCAGAAAAATTTTCGGCAATTTTTTTTTTTTTTTTTTTTTGTGTCCGATTCTGACGTATTATTATGTCGAATTCCGACAGATTATGAATTTTTTTTGAATTCGTCGGAACCTTGTGTCGGAAATCGCGCATTTTGTTGTTGTGTTAATGGCTTGTCATTCTCATGCAAATGGCCTGTTCCTTCTGTTGTTTCGTCTCAAAGCCACACTTCTCTCCTTTTTGGCTTCTTCGTACTTTGAAATGCACTTGTCCATTCTTCCACAATTGTACAAAATGAACGTGCCAATTTTTCACATAACGATGCATACATTTTTCTTACAACTCCTTTTTCTTGAGATAATTTCACCTTTAACGCGTTCGTCCTCTTCAGCATGCCATAACTTTGGCATGCTAGGGTGTATTTGTGAGAGATATTCTGTGGTGTAAAATAATGATTCTTGAATAAGCCAACCTTCTACAATGCTACCTTCTGGCCTTGGCTTTTGTCTCACAAAGTCTTTTAGAACTTTCAAAAAATGCTCAAGGTAGAACATTCATGTAGTGTGCATGTGTGGCCCGACAATGGAAATTTCATCAACCAAATGCACAAGTACATGAACTTGTATATCCATGAAAGAAGTTGGAAAATCTCTTTTTAGCAGGCACACAATTTCAATCATTTCTTGTTGTTTCGAATGCATTTTACTCCACTTGATTTCCTTTGAGGTAATCCACCTACAAGATAAACATTACATAAAATAATGTACAAAGAATGGGGCACATTCGTTTTGTAAGTAAAGAGAGATCACACACCAACCCAAGAGAACACTTCTAAACTATATTTACAAAAGAGACTGAAAGGTACATATACACAGTCTAATTTTTGTGGGGTACCGTTGCATGGCAGTTCGGTCCACATTACGGGACGCGTGTCCCAACTTACACTACGTGTACCGTCAAACTGGCACACATGCATACTATCACAAAAGCAGTAAAAAGCTCAAAATCACTGCTAAACATGGAAAGTCATGAACTGTGAGAGAAACTCGGGCTTACTTATTCTAACACTCTCCCTTAAGCCCTAGTATATCTTTCTTACAAAGAGCTTTTCTCTAAAAAACTCAAACTTATCAGTACTTAAAGGTTTACTACTTAATTTCTATATGCTTCGTGCGTGCATGAAATACAAGATTTTTAGCTAGCTGTATAGCACTCTGACTATCACATCTGATAACAGTAGGCTTATTTTTAATTCCAATGTCTTCTAACGTTCTTCTTAGCCAAACTACTTCCTGCATGCTGAACATAGTGCTTTGTATTCTGCCTGTGTAGTAGAAAGAGCAATTGTGTCTTGTTTCTTACTTGACCAAGAGAATACACCATTACCAACTGTGGGCGCGCGCGACTTGTCTGTCGCAACCCTCTCTATTTCTCCCCTTTGTTTTTCAAGCTTTCAAGCTATGGCTATGGTAGAAACCAACAAAATTTCACCTATCTCTCTCTATGTGGGTCACGGCTGTCTATGGCCTCTTCAAATCTGCTTTCTGCAAGTACTGCGCCCTTGATCATAGTTTTTCAGCTACCAAAAACTCTTTCTTTAGAGAGAAACAAGCTACTTTATAGATAAAAACCCTGGCTATGGGGTTTTTGTTGTCTTTTAAGCTTTAGCTATTCTTCCTTTGAGCTCTTCTTGCAGATACATGTCTGAAAGAGGTCGCCCTACTACAGGTCACTCACTGGAGCTGTTAGATTGCTGATTGGTGGGGAATTGATTGAGTACAGGGTGACAACGCTCCAAAACCTGCTCTTTCAAAGAGGCTTACAATTTTGAACTTTTTGTTCTTCCAGAGAAGACACAATTGAAACATGCAAATGTATCAATCCAACTCAATCAAGTTGCTTGCTGACCAATTGAATCGATTGACTGCAAGGCCTACCATATCCAATTCTTCAAATTCTCCAAGAATTCGGTTTCTTGCTAACCATGAACTGCACCACTCCCAGGCTCTGATACCATTTCAAAGATCTTACTGGCAGTATAGTAAGCTAATTTGCAAGCTATCTAACATCAAATAGATAAGCAGTAAAGAGAGATCACACACCAACCCAAGAGAACACTTCTAAACTGAATATACAAAAGAGACTGAAAGGTACATATACACAGTCTAATTTTTGTGGGGTACCGTTGCATGGCAGTTCGGTCCCCGTTACAGGATGCGTGTCCCAACTTCCACTACGCGTACCGTCAAACTGGCACACATGCATACTATCACAAAAGCAGTAAAAAGCTCGAAATCTTCTGCACCTCAAGAACAAGATCGTGATGACGGATTCAATAACACAATTTTGGAGGATGATCATGTGCAAGCTTCACAAGCTAATGATGACGTTGAGCGTGATGCATCAACATCGGATGGTTCGACGACACATGACACATCTTCTCGACCTCACTCATTGTCATCGTCACTATTAGCTTTTGAAGATCAGCTTATTAATGATGAAGCTATAGGAGAATTTTGGGTAGAACTAGAGATAGACTCATTTGGTTTGGCGGATTTGTCGCATGATGATGTGGCAAATGGTAACGATGAACCCCCTAATGAATGAGTGAGACAGTACGATGTATTTCAATTCATTGTGATATCAATCATATTGCTCACACATGCAATTACACTTAATTAATTGACTAGTTGACATCGAAGAAGAAGTACACAATTTGTGATCATCATTTTTTTGTGATAAATAAATTTCTTTATTCACTTGTGCATATGGCAACCAAAGTTGATAGAAAATGGAATTCAATGTATTGATACGTAACAAATTCCAAAAGTGACATCCATTTACATTCTGTTTTATACCATGGGTTATACCGAGGGGCCTTTTTATCATCAATCTCGGTGTTACGCTTGGTTAGCAAAGTGTCCTAGAATGCCTCTAGCCACTTGGACCCTCTTTATAAGTGTCTCAAAACAAGTTTAAATTTGGTAGGCTTATACGAACGTCAGCCTCGGTATACCCCTCAAATTAGCTTCAGTATTCCGATGTATGTTCCGAGGTCGTCCAGTGGGTTTATAACCCTCTCCATATCTCTCTCTATAAATATTTCAGGCTGGGTGCACCCGAGTGAGCTTTACAACAACAACCAAGCGGGATGCAACTACAAAATCTTGAGTTGGAAAAAACCTATGTCAACCTTTGAAGCAAGTTACAATCATCAAAGGCGTAAACATACGTGTGCTCAGCTTCTCAGCTACAATCTACTACTTCACAATCTATAAAGCCTGGCGATGCTTTGCTTCTGAGTTCATGAGTTTGCGCCTTGATTTCTCCTTAGTGGGTATACTCGATCTAAGCCGAAAGGACAACAAGTACATTATCCTAGTTTAAAGTAAAGTTAGTAAAGTAGGAGCTTGTTCGGTCATCAGTACTTGTTCCTTCATCAGCCTTAGTGCCAAGGTGCTTTAGCGATGTATATTGCTATTGATACAATCACAATTACAGAATTTACAGACTGCGATTACATGATTGCCTGAAATCACTTGGTAGTTAGCTCTTTTCAATATCACACAATTTTCATCGTTTAAGTTCAAGAAACTCCAGGATCGATCCTTAAGCGCCCAGTATGATGGTCCTCCTGGTATCTCCACCTCCTCACTCTACTCCGCCTCCTCCAACAGGACCCGTTTTTCTACCATCTCCACCCAACCCTCCTGTCCGCATTGTGTCGCCGTAACCCCCATCTTCGTCGCATTTCCATCATCCCCGCCTTTCTTAATTTCATCGCCATGACCTCCATCTTTCAGATCCGATATGGCTCTATTTCCCACCAGTTAAGAATAAAAGAGAAGCACTTGCCATGTAACCAATAAGTGTAGTAGCTATATACATGCCATGGTGTTAATGTTCTATGTGACTGCGTCGTTTCGTGATGGAATGGTTAGTGAACCGTTGCCTCTCTCACTGTAAAGGGCTGTTGCTCATGATCTGTTGATTATTCAATACATTGTGTTTTAGTTAATTGCTCGCTGGCTCCTTATCTCTCTTGCTCTCCTCTCGCACTTCCATCTCTTGCTGTTGCGTAGAATATTGTCACCACCAACCATTTTCCGATAAACCACCCTCTTCTAGAGATATACATGGCTCAACTACAGTGCATTCATGCTGTAATCATGTCTACTTGCAAACTTATATTAACTTCTTATGATTATTTACTTTCTCTTGGAATTGATTTGAAGATGATAGAACCTCATTAGGAATGTCAAGCCATTGTGAAGATGCATTTCGAAATTGATGTATAACTTCTTGTAGTATGCAATATCCAAGTTACCAAGAAATGAATTAGATTTGACTTGTTTAAATCTCTTCGTGCATTTAAGGTAGAATGTAAGTCATTCATTTCAGCTAATTATGCGTTTGTTATTGTTATGTTTCATACAGATGCTGATTGTTTCTTATGAAACTCATGAGATAGTATGACTAGAAAGTGCTTTTTGTATGCATGTCAGAATGACAACATATCTAGTGGCTTGAGAGAATGATAACATGATAGGAGCCTATAGAGAGAAACTATAGTATTGGGTGGTTTGATGTGGGGATGTTTTGCTGCCATTATTGCAAAATAAATCAAAGCACACAACACATTCATGATAGGAAAGAATAAGTGAGTGTGTGTGTGTGTGTGAGAGAGAGAGAGAGAGAGAGAGAGAAGACGACGAAGGCAAGGTGGAGGTCATTGCAAAGAAATCAAAGCACACAACGATTTCATGATAGGAGAGAGAGAGAGAAGATGAGGGCAAGGAGGTGGTGCAATGACTTCCTCCAAGGCGACCCCTTGTTCCAAGTCCTTTTACACATAAGAAATAAACCAGTTATTAATCACACATTGAGATTTTAGGCCCATTATTTATAATAATAGTGAGTACATGAGGAGTTTGTAATATAACATTTGAGGTAGATATATATTGCTAATGTGTCACCATATTAGCATATGATGCAAGATCTTAATGTAACCATGGTTTTAATTTTCTAATATGAAATAGCTAATTTATTACACTAGGTGATGCGAATTATTTCAAAATTCAATGTATTGATATCGATGTTGGGTGATAAAACTTTGCATTTTCACTACCAATTAATAGTTAAATTTTCTATTCAAAATATAGAAATAAAGACAACAGGCAAATAATAGTCCAAAAAAGAAACTATGGATGTAACCAGGGTACATATGTTCAGGCCACATGTGTAACACTCTCCTTTGAGCCAACATCCATGATTATCCCCAAAACCTTGCATTTTTTCCAAGAGTTATGCTCCATGCAAAGGACAATGTCCCTCCATACATCTACAACTACATATTCAACACGGAAAACACCACAATTTTGCATCCATGAATTCATCTTTTAGAAAATCATTACTAAAATTGGAAATCTTGTTGTAAGCTCCTTAATCACATAGACAATTAAAGAACTGTCATTACAAATACTTAGAAAAAGTGGTCTTCTAGAACATTCGAAAAGTTAGAGGGCTTACATGTTAGATTTACTTTCTCTTTAGTGCCCTTACCATTTTTTTGTGGCTCCTTAGCCTTTCGATATGTCTTTTTCTTCTTGCATAGATTTTCTCTTAACATATTAAAGACAACATCACTTGAACTCTGCATTCTACATTCTTCCTCAAGTAAAGCATCAATTATATACAGTTCTCATATTTTCCTTAAATATGTTATTGGATATGAAAATGTCAACATGGTCCTCATTCGACATGTCATTAAGTAGCACAACCACAATATCATCTTCGAGGACATTTGAACCATTGTTTAAAAGTTGGTCTATATGAATTACATGGTCAATGCCATTCTCTAGCTTAAGAGAAAAATTGTTGCCTAAAAATGCTTTTACCATTCTCCTCTCTAGCTTTAAACTCCACCTCAAATCTCTTCTGAATTTTTCTTGAGGTTTAAGTGGTGGATTTAAGAGTATGCTAAACCAAGACCTATATGAGAAAAACTCCGATCCAAAAGTGATCTAAGATCCAAGATCATTGGCTTGAGTGATGGTGCAATACAACAGTCCACCAGTCCATACAACAACAAATATACTATTTTGATCAACCCTAGGATCCACCAAAACAAGCAACTAACATTCACATTTCACCAATGTAGAGAAGAGAGAAGAATATACCGAGGCTGACGTTGGTATAAGCCTACCAAATTTGAACTTGTTTTTGAGACATTTATAGAGAGGGTTATAAATAGGGTCCAGGTGGCTAGAGGCATTCCAGACACTCTGCTAACCGGAGGTAGTACCGAGACTCATGAGAAAAAGGCCCCTCGGTATAACCCACTATATAAAACAGAATGTAAATGGATCTCACTTTTGGAATTTGTTACCTATCAACACATTAAATTCCATTTTCTATCAACTTTGGTTGCCATATGCAAAAGTGAATAAAGAAATTTATGTATCACAAAAAAATGATGATCACAAATTGTGTACTCACACGCATCGACTTTTTGTTCGATGTCAACTAGTCAATTAATAAAGTGTCATTGCATCTGTGAGCAATATGATTAATATCACAATAAATTGAAATACATCGTACTATCTCACTCATTCATTTGGTGGTTTATCATTATCATTTGTCGCATCATCATGTGACAAATCTACCAAACCAAATGAGACTATCTCTAGTTCTACCCAAAAATCTCCTATAGCTTCATCATTAATAAGTTGATCTTCAAAAGCTCATGGCGACGGTGACGACGAGTGAGATCAAGAAGGTGTGTCGTGTGTTGTCGAACCATCCGATGATAATGCATCACGCTCAACGTCATCATTAGCTTGTAAAGCTAGCACATGATCATCCTCCGAAATTGTGTCATTGAATCCTGTAATACCATATTACATGCCCATTTTTCTTGAAGTACGAATTGAGGATGCAAAATTCCAATTAACCTACTCAAGTGATGAAGATAATCACCGAATATGAAGACATATATAATGGACCAGACAATGACAACTTAAACAAAGATATATTGAAGACAAAGAAATCTAAATAAATATGACTAAAGAAAGGATTGTATTCCAAAGGGTAAATGTGAAATGACACAAACCTTAATAAAAAGGCTAGCCCTAAGGAAGAAACATTCCAGAAGCCCTACTGGTCCCGCCTCAAATTAAACATTGTAACCTTCCACGTGCTTGCTTCTCATTAGAGCAAAGTCGCATGACAAGGATGCCACTTAAGAAATGTACACATGTAATTTTTGCATCGAATGAAATTAGTTTATCAAACTATATAAAAAGTGACATAACGGTTACTAGAAAGCTGCGTTCTCTTGCGCTCGTTCTCTATATGTACTCCATTCACGCTCCAATACAATCACGAGTTTATCAGGAGATCACTGAGAGTGTTTGAGTTTTCGAGTTCTCTCTTCTCTCTACTTTCATAAGCCTTCTATTTGTTGAGTACATTTGTTACTGACAGTTGGTAAGCCTCACCTTGTCGGATGTGCTTGTGATTGAAACTCTGGTCAGACACTTCTTTAGCCTTAATATTGTCGTATGAGAACTACCGTAAATTCACCGCTAAGATTTTCTTAAAACTCATTGATCATTTGATTGATTGTGCGATTGAATAATCAATTGCTTGAAACTTAATTGTGATGTTAACTTTCAGAATCACTGTTACATTTCTCTGACATATATTCAGACTTACACATCCTAAAGCTTACTCTGTGTTGTTGTAAATCAATGCTTTGATCTTTGCATATGGATACTTGTGTGATTCAAGTCGTCAATCGTTCTTATGGATGAGCACTCTTTGTTGTTGATGACAGATTGTCACACTTCATTTGGAATGCATTGAGACATTTGCATCTTTCTCTACCTTGGTTTATCTGATGCAACAAACCTTGCTTGTCCGACAAACTTTATTAGGAGCACAGACCGATATATCGGGCTGGCCAATTAGTCAGATACACTAATAAGAAATGCATCATGTTTGATATGACATTGTCGGCATCAATATCTTTTACTTTTGATTGTTTGGAACCACAACTAACCGGTGATACCGGTCATCGATACTCTTAAATGTCTGTTGACAACCAGCTCTTAATCCAAGAATAATAAAATGAGTTAAAAACATCTAAAATCACAACATAAAGTAGTCTCTTTGGAGAACGATAAACTTTTATGCTACATATCCTTACATTTAAGAAAAGTATAGCATGACATATGCTTATTTTCGGTGCCGTTGTCGGGGATTGCTAATCTGTTGGATATACATGTTTGTCAGTTAAAGATGAATGCCAACTACAAGAAGCAGTTCTAGAGCAGAGCATTTGGAAAGATATAGAAGCCTTCGTGAGAATGGGTATTCAACAAGCTTTTCAGCGCGGAACATCACCTTTTGCCACTTATTAGAAAGCTAAAGTTTATCTCAACAACTTACTTGATAAACCCAAAACTGAAACTGAACCTGAACTTCCTGAGTCTATTCAAAATCCTAATCCACATCCTGATCCAGATCCTAGCTTTAAATCAGAGTCTAAATCAAATCCTGATCCAAATTCAGATCTTGATCCTGACCCTGAGTCAGAACCAATCCTGAATTAGAAATGTTTATATTTCTCAGTTTGAATCCATTGCCATTTCCAATAGTGAGGGAATGAGTGTAGACAAATTACATATATTTCTTGGTCTGCTACGGAAACAAATCCGAATTTGGTACAACCAAATGGATCGAACGGCCGTTAACACTTGGGACCTATTCAGAGAAGCCTTTATTAATCAATTTGCGAGATTGGCTACTCTACGCGAGTGCTTGCACGTCTCAACTCTATTCAAAAGAAAGAAAAGGAGTCTATGAGAAGGTACACCCGAAAGATAAAATACTTAATTGGCAAATTGGTGGGTGTTTATCCTCTTGCAATGCAGATTGAATGGTACCTTGCAGGCCTACCAAGTAAGATTGGCCGGTACTGTCGACAAGGACCAATGAATACTTCGGATGAAATCATTGCAACAGTAGAGAATTATGAAATGTCAAAGATTGCTCGGAAGCGTCATTCCAGCAAGAAGACAAAGAAGAAGTCATCAGCTTTATCAGACGATTCAAGTTCGAAAGAGGATTCAACCGATAGTTTAGAGTCATCAAGTTCCAGTGCAGACTCTGACACTGAAACCTCAAATTCTTCCAACGACGATAAGAACCATAGGAAGGAGAAGAAGACGAAAAAGAAGTCCAAGCCTTCCAAGGAACTATCTACAAAAATTGATAAAGTTTGGAAGAAGAATATCTCGGATCTGTTGAAGCAAATGCAAGACTTAAAAGTACAAATCATATCTGAAGTATCAGATAAGCAGCAGAAGGCACCTTCTTCTAGCTCGAATATCTGGTGTACCAGATGTGGAGCTCCAGGTCACTCTAACCATGAATGTAAAGTTAAACAAGTTTCTTATGTTGAGAGTGTTGATGGAGAGGTTTTGTTCGGAACACAAATAGATAGATCGTTGTTAAATGTGATCTTGACTATCCGTTTGTCTTCAATGCGTATGGTGCTTGAATCTCTAAGGTAGATGAATTGATCTCTGTTGTAAGATGCATACTTGGTAAACCATTCCTTGTGCGAGGTCATGCGTTGGGTACCAGCTATCACAGTTCTTTTTGGTGTACATGGCCATGGATCTGTCTTTGATGGACAGGTCGTTGGTCTTTCTCCACATTTCTTCTTGAAGAAGTTGACCAATCACCTTTTGAAGAGTGAGGTCGGGTTGTGTGGAGATCATCACTACAAAGTGTTCATACGACTTTGGAAGAGAAGAAAGCAAGGTCATAACACATCATTATCTTGAATAGAACATCCTACACTTGATAATTGATCCAATAAAGACTTGAAGTTGTTGATATGAGAAGTGATGGCAGTAGAATCAGACATGCTAAGAGTAAAGAACTTCCTTCTCAGATGTAATCTAGTGGCTACATCATGAGTCTCATAGAGATTTGATAACAAATCTAATGCATCCTTAGAGGTTTTGCATGTGGCAACATGGGATATTTGGGAGTCAGCCAGATTGAGTGTGATGCATGCTAAGGCCTTCTGATCTTTGATCTTCCATGCCTTCGCTTGATCACCATCTTCTAGTTTCAAGTCAGCACCTTCTACTATATCCCATACATCTCTATCTATTAACATCATCTGGAGTTTTAAATTTCAGATATAGAAGTTAGAACCATTGAACTTGTCAATGATTCTAGATTCGTTGGATGATGAAGACGAAGAGCTACCTATATGAAACATACTAATAGTAATACAAATAGAACACACTTAATCTCTCGATTTATATGAACTAACAAAAATTGGTTGCCAAAAAGGAGATGTGGGCTTGAATGGTAATGATGACAAAAAAAGTTATGTAGAAAGATCAAAAAATATACAATTACACATGGAGTGGGTGAGGCAACACTATTATTTTTGGAAGCAAGGAGATGGAGCCCCAATCGGAAGGCAAAAGCATGGGACAAAAGCAAGGAGGAAGGGAGGCTAATGGAGGGATATGAAACAAGGAGGAAAAGGTGCAAATGTAGTGACATCATGAGAGGATGCACAAAAGAAAAGGGTTCGGCAACAAGTTCATGAGAGTGGGACAAATGACTGAAGGAGGATCAAAAGTAGTAGTAAGGAGAAGGCTAAATGGGGGTGGTTACCATGGGAATTAGGGGCGGAGGGGGTGGAAGTTTATAGGCTATTCATAGGTGCATAGATGGGAAGGGATAAGCAAATAGAGAGGAAGATTGAAATGGGCAAAAAGTAGGAAAGACATGCAAGATGAGTGATTCTTCTTGGTAGTATAAACCCATGGGATCACACAGATTCAAAAGGAGATGTGGACAGTTACAAACAAAAGACTGGATAATAGTATACATATCAATGTGGCTATGCTCATAGGTAAAATCCCAAAAAAAACTACTTCTTGTCCAGTAAGACCATTGGTATTATTTCCTTGATACACTCATTGCAACACAAAAATAGCTTATTTCATACAAAGAGGTACACATTCAAAACATTAAGCAACCTTGATATGTGACTTTGAGCTATCAATCTATTAGTGATCTTTAAAAAATGCATCATGGTATAACGCAATGAGTATCTATTTGCTGCTTTTAGTAAAGCCTTGATTGAGCACCCATCATGACTAAAATAGGTGATACTACTAGTGACTCTCCTCCATCTAAAACATCATCTTTAATGTTGGCATAAAAAAAATAGTAATATAAAGTAGCCATAGTGAATGTAGTATGAGTATTTTGTTTGATTTGCATCATATGAATGTAGTATGCACATTATGTTTGATTTTGATACAACTCATTTTCTGTACTTGTGTGAAGTAGCATGAATGAACTAAAGTTTTGGTGCATTTTGTATGATAGCTTCTATTTCCATGCTGATACATTATGATATGATTTAACACCTAGTTTTGCTCAAGATGATGGCATGATAAGCAGCCTTCTATTTCCATGCTGATTCATTATGATATGATTTAACACCTAGTTTCGCTCAAGATGATGGCATGACAAGCAGCCTCATTAGAAAAGCATACGAAAGGCCAAGGTTTCCCGAAGATTACTCACCAAGGGAGTGAGTAATCTATTATGCTAGATTCACAGAATCAATGACGGACCTGATAAGAGTAGTTATAAGATGTTGGAAAGTTTGAATCAGTAGTGAAAGAAGATCATGTTTTGCAAGAAACATAGAGGCAAAGGAAATTACTAAAACCAGGATACACTAGCAAAGGAAATCTGGGAATCACCACTAAGAAAATGATTGGAAAAAAAAAACCAACACTAGATCACCCAAAAAAATGACCATTCAATGCTGATATGTGACCTGCCAGAAGGTAATGGTCTCAAGCTCCTGAGCAACATCCTGAGCATACACAAAATTCTGAACGATAGATCATGTGCTTGCCAACTTGTCAACATTCAAACGAAAATCTATAACCTCCAAACATACTAGAATTGCTACATTTGTAGTCTTGATTATGTCATCAAAGCATCAAATGATACTTGATTGATAGAAAGGAAATGGTACTTGAATAGATATAAAATGAAAAGACTTGGATGAAGAGCGAGCAAATGACTGGGATGAAGGGCGAGTGAGTGCTCAAGATGCTCGACTTTGTCATGTAATTGCTCGCCAAAAATCATCCCCCTAGCAAGGACATTTCACCTGAACATTCCCCCTATCTAGGAAAGTTGTGCATCGTCCACATCAAGATCCCCTTTACCACAAAATCTCTTTGTCTTAGTGGGCTTGATATAACGCTCACTTGAACTCCTTGTCATAGAATCTTTAGCTCATCTATCAAGGGAGCCATATACACATCCATTTTTTTTACCTTGTATTTTCCCGGGATAAGAAGGACGAGCATTAGGTGCCCCTTCTTTATACTTAGCCAAGGGAGGATGCTATAGTTTACAAGGACAACCGACCAAGTGGACCATGATGTGGAGTGCAAACCAAATGGATTCACACCATCCATGGCCAATCCCAAATACAAATGGTGAGGCTCATCCCTAAACTCATGTCAGGTAGCATCCATGTGCTTCCATGCTGGAGAATTGATGAACGATTGTTCGAATTCCATGTCATTAGCTCTGCGATGGAATTACACTTAAACATGTGGCGTATCCTGGGTATGATGGGAAAATGTCTTACCACCTTATGGTCGCTCCTTGTAAATCTTGCCTGTAGCGGTGTTCCCCCCAGCGTGGACACGTGCTTGCCTCCTCAAACTCATCTTGATATAAGATGCAATCATTGGGACATACATGAATACTCATCCATGCCGACCGCGGATAGCATTTTCTTGGCTTCTTGTCGAGACGCCACCATGGTGTTATTTGGGAGCAACATTTTCCTGAGCAAACTATGATAAAATATATATTTATGTAATTAGTTATATACAGTTTTTTACAATGCATGAATTAAAACTAAAACAAGATTAGAGCAATTTGTCTATATCACACATGAAGCTAGTAAGCTTACCCAAACAACTCCATGACGCTCGCATCCGACCACCCGTACTTAGTTTGCAAGTTCAAAAGTAGCAAACAAGCTCGCAACTTTGACATTTGTGCACCCTCGTACCACGCATCATCTCTTCTTCCCTTGTCAATGTGGCCTCGGGTGGGTTTGTGAAGAATGCATCCATCATGTCATCCATGTCCCCCTTGTGATCATGCGATGTGAATGGCACATCCTCAGGTGTTGTGTCTCATCTTCGTGCAAGTCCACGGGTGGTGTATGCGAGGAAAGTGGTGGATCTCGTGTGCTTGCACACTTGAATCTTGCGGATTGCATGGAAACATCTGGTTGAATTCTTTGATAGTCATGTGAGTGTGAGTCATCGTCCTACACAATACAAGTGCAACAACAATCAAGAATAACAAAATATTCCTCCAATCAGAAAGGGCACCAAACAACATACCCGAAAAAGGAACGTGCAATCATGTTTTTAGCCATACAAAGAGCTTTGCAAAGTAAAACTCACCGAAGAACCGACCTCCATCCGCACAAATAATGACTCCCTCTCAATCTGACCATACATACGAACATGTGATACTGAGTGGTACGTCGCTCTCGTCGTAGTGCATACTTACATAGGTGCACATGGGCATGGTATTCTCTGGTGTAACCAGGCCTCTGATCCTATATGTGATGGTCTTGCTTCATCATCTGAAAATGAGGAACGTGAACTCGCCATTTGTATCTGTGCACCTTGGCAATTGACATGGAACACAAAATTAGAAATGATCAGCAATACTAAATGCATTGAGACGAATACAAGACATGTATATAATAACTAAATTTGAGTCCAGTGCAACTAGTCTCTCAAAATTAGCAATACAATTGCAAGATAAATTAAACCAAATTTTAAGTAATTAAATCCCTACTCATGTAGATTTGTCACAAGGCCAACTCCAATTTTGTGATCCATGCTCATCGGTTTGTGACAAGGCCAGTTGCAATCTTGTGAAGAGCGAGGCTAGCCTTGTACTAATGCACATAGGCATGGATCGGATTACGCCTAGATATGTGAAGCATGCCTACGTGCATCATTACATGGCTAGCCTCGCTCTTCAATTATCCCAAACCAATGAAAACTAAGATTTGCATATTGTTCTACTTCTTTGTGTCCAATTGAGAGGTGAGAGGTCACACGAGGGGGGGTGTGGGGGGGGGTGTTAAGGGGTTCAAGGCTCAATACTTCTAAACTAATGAAAACAACAGGGATCTACATGATAAGATTCTAAATTTGTACAATCAATTCCAAAAGAGTACACCATTGAGGAGTTCAAGGTGTTTTTGATTAATTATTCTTTACTTTTGGATCTTTGTACGTAGACCTTCATTACAATCAAAGTTCTCGCGAGTTTTTTTACTATACTATATTGTCGGTTTTTTCGATGTCTAGAAATAGATCCGGACCGGGTTTCTATAAGAACCGTCGATTCCTATATCAGGTTCCCAATATAAACTATTTTCATAAAAATCAATAAAAAATCATTTCGAAAATGATTATTGTATACTAGGTTAAATTTCGATCACATTATTTATCAAAAGACACCTGGAAGCCACATACGAAAAGGCGTAAGCGCACAAAATTTGAGCATACCTCCACTTATCAATTACTCTTAAAAATCTCACACTCTTCGATGCCTATGATATCTCAATTGTGAAAAAAAAAACACACACTTCACATCTAAACGAATCTAATAAAAGTCTTGTTGCACAATGTCTTCAGTTTTTAACATTCCACTTATCAATTAACTACCCATCAAGAAAAAGGATAACCTTGAAAAAAGTCTCATTACAATATTGTCTATCTTAACATCCTCTTAGTCATCCTACTCATGAATAAATAGAGTTAAAAATAGTAAGCTCAATTCTGATTGTAGTTTACAGTTATATACTATTTTAGTTTGGTAGGCTTTAGTTAAAAAGCCATCCCGGGGGCTTGTCTCGGGCCAATAATGGGAGTTTACCTGTATATAGGCTAAAATGCCACGTAGAGGCCAATAGTGAATTTCGTGCATTTATTAGGTCTATGCCACGTGGCGTCCCCATGCAAAGGGGACCTTTACTTGTATATGTATCAGTCTCTTTGTAATAAAGATGCTTTTGCTTTGAGAGCTCTTTGCTTTATGTGAGCTCCTCCATCACTCTGTGACTTGTGGATGTTATTCATGGTTTTGATGGTTGGCAATCAGTCAGTGATTGCATCTCTAATATGCACTCTCCACTAGATCAAAATTTCCGCATAGAATGTTAACTTGGTATCAGAGCCCTCATACTTTGGAGGAACGTGCACGATCGAAGCTCTTGGAAGAGTGATTCCATCAATGGTAGCATCAGAACCGAGCAATGGTAAGGACGTCGTACGGGGTACAGGATGGTCCGGGGTGATTGGTGATGCAAAGCCCTTTGATTCAGTGCATACGAAGCTGATTCATAGAATCAAAGTAAAAAGAAAAATTCCATAGCATGCAGGCTGTGAGGCAGCCCAAAAGAAATACTGATAACAGGAGCAATTCTCAGTGAATTGATGAATGGTTTGGTGCCTAAAAGAGCTAACAACGGTGGGTGTACAGACAGGGCAGCCATAACAATTAGGCTCTCAGTATTTGGATCAGAAACATCTGCAAAAGCATGCAAGAAAGGCTGAAACTGTCAACCAGGGTTTCAGAGTAAAAACCGTGGATTCTTGGTCGTAGGAAACAGTTTTTGGAGCTTTCAATTGCTGAAGATGGGCATTTTTGGAGGGCGAGTTAGCCTGTAAGAGGCCATGATGAGCCATGGAAGGACGGAGTAACAATTGACAATTCTTTGAGGTAGCCAACAACACAACTAGGGTTTTCTAGAAGAAAATCACTTATCTCAAGCTGTATGAGATCATTTTTGGATCTAAAAAGAGCTACAGGTGGGCGCCCTAGCAACAATATTGTGCTACCAGGAGGTCGTGGACAACCGCGATGCAGGGAGAGAGATCTATCTGAAAAATCAGATTTGCCATAGCTTGCAAATGGAGGGAGACATGGCTGCAAAGAGAAAGATGGATGAGGAGGACCTGTGCGGCGGTCGCGCGCAGCCAAGAAGAGTAGGTGCATAGTGTCTTTAAGGGCATAGTTATCGAATAACTTAGTTGGACCCATAGATGAAAGAGCAACCATCGTGGGGAGATCAACGGATTACATCATTTGATTTGAGAATCGTTGGATGAAAAGCAACAGTGAAGATGTAGATGAAGATGGCCGAAGGGGATTGAAGGAAATAGAGGCCTTCAATTGCATTAAAAATTTTTATTTTGAAAGCCGTTGAAGGGGCCTGACTGGTGAGTTTGGCATTGAAGGGCAGGAGCTCTTCGAGATGAAGAAACAGTTCATTTTTTGAACTCATTCTCTAAGGCCACTTTGGAAGGGCCTAACTTTGGCTAGAGGAGGGCTTTTGGGGCCAAATAAGGGCCATTTTGGAGCCTATAAAAGCCTGCGTAAAGCTGACGGGCAGAGCGATGACATCGTCAAGGGAGAAATGCATTTTGATGCGGTCTTGACACCATTCGATGGAGTAGGAGATAAGTGACCCAATGAGGTATGGTTTCGCTATTTGGAGACTTGTGTGCCAAATTAAGCCCAATTTTTGGCTAAAAGTCTACAGGGCAGGCTAGGAAAAGGGTGTGTGCCTATAGCCAAGGAGCTCCAAAGTGGTTCTCAAGCAGTTTTGAAGAGCCTAAGCACAATATATTGTGAGAGAGAGCGGAAGGGCGGAACTGCATTGGAGAAAGCTAGGAGATTCGAAAAACTTGCGATGAGGTGTCGTGAAACTCTTAATTGGCAGAAATTGAGAGAAGGAAACCAACCACAGGAGAGAGCCAGGCATGGCACCGCATTATGCCGACGGACATGGTGAAATAGTTCATGTCTACTGATTCAACTTTTTGGAAGTTCGAACTAACCAAGCTCAAGGGACGCTTGGAGGGGGCCTCTCAAGGTGAAAATCGACAAGGGCATTGTCAGATTCGGTGGTTGTGGTTGCTTCACATGCTTTTGCAAGGGATAAATGTATCGATTGAGGAGACTTTACACTAGCTTAATGGTGGCAATGCAATGGTGGTAGTCACAATGTGAAGGATGTCAATGATAAGGTCAGTTGGATGAGCCAAAGTGGAAATTTGGAAAGCGATCTAGTAACTTGACTACATTTTATGAAGTGGTGATGCGAAGAGGACATCTAACCAGGTACTCATGAAAGTGAGCTAGCAAGTGGAGTACTAGAGTTTGTAGAGTTAAGCTTGCGCGGTGGTGGAACTTTCGACATGTTGGGAGGTACATGGTGCATTTGAGGACATCTCTGGAAAGATGCGTGGAGCTTTGGATGCATGGCTATTGTAGCAGTGGATCTACCTATGGCAAAGTGTATGGTGCAGGAGGATATCTTCTTCAGCAAGCAATGATCATTAGTTGATATTTTTATCATTCGTGTTGGTTGCATGAATGTGATTGCTTGCATGTGACTTTGTCATGAGAGTCTTTGTGACTAGACGTAGATCAGAGTTGGAGTTTGATTGGTTATGCACTTTCTACTGAAAGAAAAACAAAGTACCCATTTGATGCTCAGTGACTTGTTGACATGTCTACTAGCTGATTTTCTAGCGAGGGTATAATCTTAGTGGCAGTAAGATTTTCTCAGGTTGAGCCATAGTTGCGCATTGTTATCAGCGTTATGAGTTTGTCTTGTAAGCATCTGATAGAATGTCAGTCTAGTAAGATGGAGGATGATAATCTCATGGTGGCAGTGAGGTTTCCTCGGTGTGAGTCTTGTGTCTCACGTGGTCCACTTGTGTTTCAAGTTGGATGGTGAACAAGTCAAGTTCAGAGTGTGGCAGACTCTTATTGAAAGCATGGTGTTTAGTTGATACTTTGTGAAGTCAAGTGCTTTGACTATGTTCTTGAGTGTGAGTCGAGTACAGATAGCAAGGAAATTGCATATGATGTATATAGACACTCCAGGACATGGCTACACATTTTTATTCTAATACTCTTATCACATTTGAGCTTAGATTTGATTTGGTTTAACTATTTCAAATGTGATACTGTAATAAGTGTACAGTTAGGTTGATACTTAAACCACACTTGAGCTTAAGAGAGGGAGTTAGAAATAGTAAGCTCAACTGTGATTGTAGTTTACAGATATATAATGTTTTAGTTTGATAGGCTTTAGTTAAAAAGCCAGCCCGGGGGCTTGTCCCGGGCCAATAACGGGAGTTTACCTGTATATAGGCTAAAATGCCACGTAGAGGCCAATAGTGAATTCCGTGCATTTATTAGGTCTATGCCACATGGCGTCCCCATGCAAAGGGGACCTTTACTTGTATATGTATCAGTCTCTTTGTAATAAAGATGCTTTTGCTTTGTGAGATCTTTGTTTTATGTGAGCTCCTCCATCACTCTGTAACTTGTGGATGTTGTTCATGGTTTTGATGGTTGGCAATCAGTCAGTGATTGCATCTCTAATCTGCACTCTCCACTAGATCAGAATTTCCACATAGAATGTTAACTAATAGCCATTTGCTAAAAGCCCTTAATGAATGTTTACTTCTGTAGGGTGAATTGATACTTAGGTTATACCCCACTCCAAGGCTCAAAAGGACCCGATGGTTCTCAACCGTGGCCGGTTCTTACAAAAGAGCGTAACCGCCGGTTCTATACATAAGCCAATTTTTGAGAAATAGTGCGGTTAGGGTCTTTAGAACCGGGTTGATAAGCGAGTTGAGAACTGAAAATAAAAATCGTTACCTGGCCAACACTGGTCCGAACATATGCAAATGGATTCCTTGGAAAATTACAGTTTTGCAAATTCACTACTTTTGATAGAAGTCAAATTTCAGAATTTTGGGTAGTTGGACACCAAAGAATAGTGGTTGGATGCCAAATACGTCGATGTTTGGACACTTATGACATCGTTTAACCAGATGATCAGTACAATTTAGCAGATAAAAAATTGTGCCATCGAGTGCACTATATATTCTTTGACAAGGCTTGGGAATATAATTGTCAACAATCTTTGAAAATTGTGTGATTTTAGAATGCATCAATTTTGAGTTGATTTTAGCATTTAGTGGAGGCCTAGAAATGCACCTCAAAATAAACCATGAAATACAAATTCTAATTTAGTTAGGGCCTTGGAACAACCCTCGATATACTGAAGCTAGTGTGAGGTGTATACCGAGGGTCAGACACATTCTTGCAAATTTTGAAAAGACTAATCATTGTCGCGACATTTTCGAAAAGTGAAGAGAAGTGGGTGATGGAATCAAGGGACGTACCTACTACGTTTGTCCTCTCCCTTGTTTGTTGATCCTTGATCACCCTCTTTATCCTCCTTGCTCTCCTTATTCTCCTCACATTTGACTACTCCTCTTGCTTCTCTTGCTATTGTTCTTTGCTTTCTCCTCGTGCATTTTGCTTGTTCCTCTTGCTCCTCTTGCACTTTGCTTGTTCCTATTGCTTTTCCTCTTTGTTTAATCCTTGCAAAATCAAATGTGGTGAGCTCAAGAAAAAAAAGAAAAGTGGAGGATGGAGGCTTTTTGATTTTTTGATGGAAGGTAATCTCTTTTTCTCACTCTCTCTTTCTCTAACAGCATGGTATCCATCTCAAAGTGATTGCAGTTTGGTTTTATTGACACCATGTTTTCCATTTTGAGGCAAAGAAGTCGACGGATCCACAAAAGACTTTTAAAGGTAGCCGGAAGGTCGGAAAGGCTATCGGAATAGGCAGATCTATAGGATTTGCTATACCGATGGATATTCCGATGGCTTATTTTCTATTTATTAGATGTTTTAGGGTGTTGTAGACTAGCTGAAGGGGTTGTAGATCTATAGTTTGGGGTGGTGTAGATCCAGACTTCCAGAGGGTCAGGATGCCTATCGGAATATACAGATATGTGGGATTTGTTAAATCAGCATCTATTCCCATGGCTTTTCCAATGCCAGATCCTATTGGCGATCCAATTTTTTGGTGCATATGCAAGATTCCATATGGATGTTTGTTGCTCTTTTTGTAAAATTAATTTCTTACAACTATTTTTTGTGATACTAAACTTAACAAACTGCAATACTGGTTTTTGGTTTGCAGGTTTCATTATTGGTTACTGGGTTGATATTCATCATAACAGTTCAAACAAATCATCATCATAGCAGGTCTCTTAGGTACTTTCAGGGTTGGAATGGAGCTTGGAATAGATCATGCCTATTTAGACCTCGCTTTAAATGCCTATTTAGACCTATTTAGACCTCAGGGCCTTGATCGTCCTTCCAGTCTCTTTTTTTGCACGCTCCTTGAAGATTCTGAAGCAATTAAAAGCCTCTGATTTCTTTTTGATAAATTACACCATAGTCCTTTTGGGAAATTCATCAATAAAAGTTATAAAATACTTTGCATCCTTTTGAGAAGGAAGCCAGATAGAACGTAGAAAAGCATTGTAGTATTGACACAAATCTAAATGCAGAATAACTAGAGCTGTAATCAAATTAAATATAACAAAATATACAAGTCAATACTACAGGTGAGCACAAAACAATAGCGGATGTAACCGTGTGCTTCACAAAGCTAATCATGATCTGTAAAAGTGATGAACTTATTACTGACAATCCATCTAGAAGAAAGAATCAATGCGCAAAAGCATCTACAATGTCTGTCTCTGATTATAAGTGAAGTTTCGTTCTATCTTCTGTTTTATCTAAATACTAAGATGGTATCCAATATAAATACATAATTTTTATAGGTGTGGAGATGAAAAAGGTACAAAAGTGGTTGTGTTGTCTATGAGAGATCGTGGATGGCTAATGTCGTTGTCAAATCTGATTGCACAATGCATGGGACAAGCATGAGGAGGCCGTGACGTCAGGCTTCGCTAAAATTCATGCTGGTGAAAATGCGAAAGTTGCGACACTCCGTCCAATGCCTTAGAAAATCATTGGTAGGGCACCTTTGGCATTTGTAGGGTAATGTTGTATTTTTCGCCTATGGAAATCCCCGAGTAAAAATACAAATAGTCACGTTTTTCACTTGTTTTATTTTACATGTAAATATGTAGATTGTGCAACTACACAAATAAAATACGGCAGCATGAATGGAGGTAGATTAAGATAGGATTTAGGAGAGTAAAGGAGATAAATCCAACAAGCTCCTCCTCTTGAAAATTGCTCATTAGCTCTTTTGCTTCTCAATTGAATACTCCTTTACTCCTCACAATCCTCATTGGTGATAGAGATATGAAGAGTGTGTGACAAAGAAAGAGAGATTTGAGGGAAATTTTATTAATTGGTAACTCTTATTAAATCATCATTGGTAACTCTTATTAATTGGTGAGGCTAATGAGGTGTGGTTGAGGCTAATGAGGTTTAATTTGGTTGAGGGTAGGAGTGAGAAAACCCTAATATCATATCTAAGTCTATCAAAAGATATTATGGATAACATCAGTGTACAAGAGATACGAAATATAAGCAATTGCATTGTTTGTACATAATTTATTAATTAATTGAATGCAATTACACTTAGTTTGAGTGCTACAAAGTCTGAGGCCAATCCAAGTTGAATAAAATGGAAAGATAATGAAGCATAGTCAAGCTCTTGCCTTGTAAAGCTAGCATTGATCTTGGAGACCAAAAAAAGTTAGGCAGAGCCAGGAAAAGTATTTTATGTGCTATTTCTCTTATGGGTTTTCTCGGATTCACACCCCGTCAACTAGCATTCGGTAAAATTTGAACACAATCCAACTAACCGGGTTTCGAAATCCAATAGTGTTCCAGAATGCATGACCCTTATATTCTAGAACACAGCTTTTCGGAACCCGGATCCATTCCAAAACGCGATTGGAACGCAACGTTCTAGTAGGGGGTGCAACTTAGGTCCACAGTACATACTTGAATACTCAATGTTGAAACTTAAGGTCATGTCTTTTTGATACTGGTGCAAGCTGTCTTTGTAATAACATTTGAATTGTGAGTCAATATTATAAGTTAATATTCTTATTACATTTCTCGTCAAATAGTGCTGCATTCTCGTCATTATCTAAGTCCATACACTCATCTGAATCTAATTCTAAGTGTAATCATAAATTTCTTTGCCTATGTGCATAAGAGCTATGATTAGCTTCATCATCACTTTCTTCTTCTGGCCATTCTTCATCAAAACATGGCATTCTCATTGGTGATTGCCTTTCTACGTTCATATTTTCATTTGTGATTTCTTCTTCAGTGTTTTCATCATGAAATGGAACTTGGAATTCTTGCTCGATCAAGGGTTCTGGCTCAATTTCCGGTTCATTGTGCAAGCCATTTGACATATCTGATGCAATATCTTTGTCTTCAAATATACGTCATGATTTTGTATCGAGTTGGACGACATATAACCACTGAGAGAATAATCGATCCTGATGAAATAGGATCTACAATAGACAAATAAAATCAATGCACAATGTGATCACAATTTGTGTTCAAAGCGATCGAACAAAAAATTCACATAAAATATAGTGCGATTTGCAAGGTAGTTATACATGCTCACAATGTCGTGGCAACACGAACGTGTCGTATGAATTCATAGGTATTACTTTTGTCGAGTCGATTGCAAATAATCCTGACACATCCTTTCTAATCGGAATATAGTTTCCACTATAGTTAACTTTGGACCATTTCACATCAAAGATCAAGTATTTTCCATTACTTCCATAGTCGACCTCATAAATATGTTGAAGTGCCGACATAGTCCAGGTCATGTGAAATGATGTTTGTGTCATTTGCAATAGATCAACTCTCCGGTTCAAAGTTTGCCATTATGCCGCAATCAAATGTGCATCTTTTGGTGTCAATGCCCTCAACACAAAAGTGATATCCATATGCCCACATGGCATTGTATGTTTTGTATAGCCACAACATATTTTGAACATTTTAGGGTTTAGGATCTAGAACTAGAAGACCTAGAATAAACAAATTTATATCACCATTTCAAACTAAAACATTACTTACCTGCCATCAACAATTGCGAGCGAATACCCACTCTTGTTCTATCACATGTTCACCATTTTTTGTTGCTTTTTCGAGAGTATCATAGATCCATTCACATGTGCATCAAGAAGGTAATTGTTCTACACTACAAGAATTGCCGCGATTTTCGACGGAATTTCCGACATGAAATCACGTTTTATTTATTTTTTGATCGACAGGGGCGTCAAAAAATGCGTCGCTATAAGGTTGTCGGAATCCGTCGCATTTAAAATCCATCGGAATCCGATGCCAAGCTCAAAACTGGCAACCGGCCGGTAAAAACGAACCCGAGAACATGCCACGTGGACGTAGGATTCCGACGACCCGGCCACGTGGACGTCGGATTCCAATGTCCACGTGGCAGAAAAAAAAAACGAAACAAAAAATCCCTTTTTTTTTTTTTTGTTTTGATCCGACATCCACGTGGCTGGTCTGTCGGAATCCGACGTCCACGTGGAAAAAAAACGAAAAAAAAAAAAATTCTCTTTTTTTTTTTTTTGCCACGTGGACGTCAAGATCCGATTCCAACGTCACCATGGCCGGCGGGTAGTCGGAATCCGATGTCCATGTGGCAAAAAGAAAACCATGGCAAAAACCAAACATACTCCAATCGACAGAAATTCGAAGTGCATACGAAGAATAAATGATTACGAAAAAATGACATAGATGAAACGAACTGAAAATAGATAAAGCCATACCTATTTCTCAGTGCATATGCATGTAGCCGAAAAGCGAAGAAGTGCTAGTCATGAATGCTTCAATTGATTCTACTAAGTTTGTCACTTTGCTTCTATCCTTTGCTAGGACAGGACTACTCTCAACTAGAACAACCATCAGGGCTCTCATTGACAATAAATCGGTGAGTTCTCAATGGTCGTTGATAGAGCAGCTTTAGACAACAGTTGCAAGCTCTCTTTTCATGGTCATGAAGGCTCAGTTAGCTGAGTCTCTGATCTGACAACTAGCTTAGTGATGGCTTTCCTTCATATCTAATACTCATAGGCATAGTGAAGGCTTGCAAAGTAGTAGAAACGATGGTCAGATGTATTATAGAGGTAGCGATGTTAATAATCGCATCTCTCAACTCTCTTTTGGAAATCAGCAATAATCTTTCAGTATTTTGGAAGTCAACATTCAATTCCTCAATGACTATATTAGATGGCTCACTCATCTAGCAATGATGGTAGGCCAGCTCTCCAAATATCTTGCAAGGAAAATTGGGTTCTAACTCACATAGCAAAGATAATTAAGCACCCCATAGCCAAGATATCTCAAGCTTCCAACGAAGATAGTGAGTCAATGGCACTCTTCAAAGTTCATTTTGAGTTTTGATTTTCAACAGCTCTCGCTGATATCTCATTTTACATGTATCAGGCAACGATGGATTACCCTTTATGGCTCGATAGGGAGTAGCAACAAGATAGCCATACTGGATCAATCAATGAGAAAAAGTGGTAGCTCTACATCTTTGGTGGTGGAGCTGGTTATGATCTTCATTCAAACCTCAAGAGCTCTCTCTCTCTCATGTCTCTCACACACATCCTTCTCTTCCTCTCTCATTCGCTCATGATCATAAATCACTAAGACACATATTTGTGTTTAACTACACAAAATATAAAATACAAGGAAAATAATGTACAAGAAAAGGTTACAAAGAGAGAAATCTTAGTTGCACATAACAAAACAAAAGAATCATACTTGGAATGAGACAAATGGAATTGATAGAGTTGAGAAGAAGCGCCAAAAGCCGATCATCAACAATCTCCTGCAAGAATAAAAAAATAAAAAAACCCTAAAAAAATGATGCGGCTTTGAGAATTCGGTCACGGATGTCGGATTCCGACATCGGTATTATCCGTCGAAATCCGACGTCCGCTTTGTGCTTGTTTTTTTTTTTGCATGGATAGGTAACGTCATCCATTTAAAAAGTTGCAGTCTCCGAAATGGGATGTCGGATTCCGACAATTTTATTGGCCGTCAGAAAAATTTCTGGCAAAATTTTTTTTTTTCAATCAATTTTTTTTTTCTATGTCAGATTCTGACGTATTATTATGTCGGATTCCGACTAATTATGAATTTTTTTTGAATTCGTCGGAACCTTGTGTCGGAAATCACGCATTTTGTTGTTGTGTTAATGGCTTGTCATTCTCATGCAAATGGCCTGTTCCTTCTGTTGTTTCGTCTCAAAGCCACACTTCTCTCCTTTTTGGCTTCTTCGTACTTTGAAATGCACTTGTCCATTCTTCCACAATTGTACAAAATGAATGTGCCAATTTTTCACATAACGATGCAGACATATTTCTTACAACTCCTTTTTCTTGAGATAATTCACCTTTAACGCGTTCGTCCTCTTCAGCATGCCATAACTTTGGCGTGCTAGGGTGTATTTGTGAGAGATATTCTGTGGTGTAAAACAATGATTCTTGAACAAGCCAACCTTCTACAATGCTACCTTCTGGCCTTGGCTTTTGTCTCACAAAGTCTTTTAGAACTTTCAAAAAATGCTCAAGGTAGAACATTCATGTAGTGTGCATTGGCCCGACAATGGAAATTTCATCAACCAAATGCACAAGTACATGAACTTGTATATCCATGAAAGATGTTGGAAAATCTCTTTTTACCAAGCACACAATTTCAATCATTTCTTGTTGTTTCGAATGCATTTTACTCCACTTGATTTCCTTTGAGGTAATCCACCTACAAGATAAACATTACATAAAATAATGTACAAAGAATGGGGCACATTCGTTTTGTAAGTAAAGAGAGATCACACACCAACCCAAGAGAACACTTCTGAACTATGTTTACAAAAGAGACTGAAAGGTACATATACACAGTCTAATTTTTGTGGGGTACCGTTGCATGGCAGTTCGGTCCCCATTACGGGACGCGTGTCCCAACTTACACTACGTGTACCGTCAAACTGGCACACATGCATACTATCACAAAAGCAGTTAAAAGCTCAAAATCACTGCTAAACACGAAAAGTCATGAACTGTGAGAGAAACTCGGGCTTACTTATTCTAACACTCTCCCTTAAGCCCTAGTATATTTTTCTTACAAAGAGCTTTTGTCTAAAAAACTCAAACTTGTCAGTACTTAAAGGTTTACTACTTAATTTCTATATGCTTCGTGCGTGCATGAAATACAAGATTTTTAGCTAGCTGTATAGCACTCTGACTATCACATCTGATAACAGTGGGCTTATTTTTAATTCCAATGTCTTCTAACGTTCTTCTTAGCCAAACTACTTCCTGCATGCTGAACATAGTGTTTTGTATTCTGCCTCTGTAGTATAAAGAGCAATTGTGTCTTGTTTCTTACTTGACCAAGAGAATACACCATTACTCCATCGCGACCCTCTCTATTTCTCTCCTAATAATTAGGCGTTTTATTCTGATATATGTTTGTAATTGGAACATTTATATATAAATATACTCAATTTGTTTGAGTTAAGTCTTCTACAAGAATCTTCAATTGCATGGAATGTAATTTAAATGTTTGCAACTTTTTTATTTATCAATTATGAACTACTCGTCGACATCCTCTCATTCCGTAGGTTGTCTCATGTGAGTGATCACCCGACCACCTCGCTCACATAGTGGAGGGTGAGTAGGTTGGTCGTGTGATCATTCGCATGAGGCAACACACACATGTTTGTTGTTACGTCTTCTACATAATTGTTCGAGTCCAAACTGTGAGATCAGAATGGAGCCATTTGATAGGACTATAACGAGGTCTCTTAGAGAACCTTGGCCTCCACTGCCAAAGTGTGAAGGTCTCTAAAGTTTCTAGTCGCTTCCTAGTCGCCTCTCATTGTTGTTTGAAGCAATCTGGATTTTTGCAGAATGCTTTCTTTGCAAACTTCATGTCTTTCTTGTGCCTTGATTTGGATGGATATTTTGAGGTATATATGGCTTCAAGATATGTCTTAACTTCATTACATTCATGTGCTCTGACTTTTAATCTCATCACATTTCTCAAATAAATGACTCATCTTCATTGGATGCAGGTATTCCAATTCCAATCTCATGCATCACAATCATATGAGACTGATCGCAATCTCAATGGCCAGGACGAGGACGACTCAGCTAGATTTACTTAGATAACATATTTAGTTTCGATAATCCAATTTATAACATATCTCTGTACTTGGAATATTTATGTGTGAATATATATTGGTTTAAGTTAAGTCTCCTTCATCAATTTTTAAGTGTGTAAAATGTTACTCAAATATTAAAAAATTTGTTCATTAACAATTATGAACAAATGATTTTGCTTACCAGCTTCATAAGAAGTGGTACAAAAGACTTCTAGGGTCAGATGGAGTCCATTTTTAGGGTAGAATGGAGCCAGTAAACTCGCTTTGAGTCTACCCTAATTTTTTTTTGGATCTCTCATCCTCTAGAATAATCCTCGGAATAAGGAGTCATTTTGAAAGGGATATACCAAGGGATATCCCTTGGTATATCCCTCGGAAAAGACATGTCACTAATAGCTTTTTGAGAGGTCCCTCGGTGTATACGTGCTGTAAAGAAAGTAGAAAAGAGATGAAGAAGCCTCGATTACCAGGTAATTATCGAGGATCTCCTTCTGAGGCATACTCCTTAAAAAAAAAAATTCTTCATAAAAGCCTTGGTAATAGGGTCGATAAACATTCAAAATGTTGTCATGTTTCTCATGACGCCATATGTACATTTATGTAAAAAATACATTATTTCAGTCTCAATGACTATAAAAAATGGGACTATCTTCCAAGATCATGTTTTTCTTTTTCGCTATGTATTTGTCGAAAAATATACATTTTATTGAGTCCAAAATTGAGTCCTTGGGATTGATAGAAAATTAAACAATTAGTTCTCTATTAATTTTCCTATATTGGACTCAATCTCCTTCTCAATTATACCAATGAGATCCTCCACTCTTGAAATTGGAGGCCTCGAGCTCATGTAATCTATTGTGATTTGGGGGCCTTCTAGATGGGCATGGGATGATGTGAAAGCAACATTCTCCCTGGGAGAAAGACTAGGCAAAGAGCTCAAACTTGCCCACTGAGTAGGAATTTATGAAGAATCTACAAGAAAGATATGCCTCAACAATTTTGAGAACCATTCCCAACGTTTACTACTACAAAGCGGGCTCATTCCGACATGTGGTTGCGACAGATTTCGGAAAATCTCATAAAATGTTGGAATGTCGATATTCAACATCCCACCTCCGTAAAAAAAAAATCCAGCTGCCTCCAGTAGTTGAAAGGAATATAATTTAAAATTGCATGTTAGAATTCGACAATTTAAACATATGACGGATTTCGACATCCGACATGGGTGCCATGTGGCAGACTTTCACTGACGTGGCATCCTAGCAGGATGTTGAAATTTGACACAATTTTACCTATGTCAGATTTCGACATAGATCAGCAATCTGTGTTGATGATTACATGTTTTGGCTTCTAAAATAGATGTTGGATTCTGACGGACCCTACGGATGTCGGATTTCGACACTGTATTCGTATTCCCTCCTGTGAGCTTCGTTTTCGTGCTACGTTTGTAGAGATCTTGGCGCTTGGAGCTTGAGGTATTTGGAGCTTGGAGCTTGGAGCTTGAGGAGCTTGGATGTTGAAGAGCTTGAGGAGCTTGGAGCTTGAGGAGCAGCTTGGAACTTCAGATTCAGATTTTGGAGGTTTTTATTTGTTAATTTAGTCGCTTTTACATGTTTTAGATAGATAGAGAGAAAGAGATAAATAGATAGATAGATAGAAAGAGAGAGAGATAAAAAGATATATAGATGGAAAAAGAGAGAGTGTGTGTGTAAAAAAATTTGTGACATCTGATTTTTAAAGAGAGTGTGTTTGTGTGTGTCTGAGTGATTGAATTTGTGAGAGAGAAATTGAGAATGAAAGAGAGAGAGAATGAGAAAAATGAATTAAAGGTGAACGAGTTGATTTTGATTTTTGGTTTCAATTTTTTGTTTTCAGAAAAAAGAGAGAGAGAGAGAGAGAGAGAGAGAGAGAGAGAGAGAGAGAGAGAGAGAGAGAGAGAGAGAGAGAGAGAGAGAGAGAGAGGTGATGTGTGTATAAGAAAATGAATGAAATGTACATTAATTGACTTTGTTTTTTGGTTTTGATTTTTTTTTTTGAGAAAAGAGATAGAGATTGAAAGAGAGAGAGAAGGAGAGATAATGTGTGTGTGTGTGTGTGTATAAGAAAATGTATGAAATGTGAATGCTTAGGAAAAAGAGAGATTGTGTGAAATTTTTTTTGATATGAATAAATTGATTCTGAATTTTGGTTTTAAATTTTTGTTTTGAGAAAAAAGATTGAGAGTGAAAGAGAGAGAAAGAAAAAGAGAGGTAATGTTTGTATAAAAAAAGGAATGAAATGTGAATAAATTGCTTTTGAGAGAGAGAGAGAGAGAGAGAGAGAGAGAGAGAGAGAGAGAGAGAGAGAGAGAGAGAGAGAGAGAGAGAGAGAGAGAGAGAGAGAGAGAGAGAGAGAGGTAATGTGTGTAAGGCTTTTAGCATACTCAATTCATTCACTTGAAAAGCTTTCTTCCATTCTCTAGATGCACATATCATTTTTCGTTTTATCCATAATAATTGTATCTAAGAATTATGAACTCTTTAGCATATTCACTTTTAATATCGCCCCCTATGACAGCCTTGGATTCCTATTAAGGTTCTCAGATAAGACACTTGGTTTGTATCAAAGTTTGTAGCTAAGATATGCATTTATATTGTCACTTAGGCTTTCTCAAAGGATGTTTCAGTAAGGTCCTAGTCTCATCGGAGGTACATCCATATTGAAAGTTGAGTCATGCCTTGTACTGTCTTATGTCCAGAGAACATGGGTTTCGATTTTTGGGTTCAATACAACATCTCCATGTTTGAGATTATAGGATATATCCATAAAGATGATTTAGGCTTTCATCTTAGATTCATAAGCATAAAACTAAGATCATGGATTTAAGGGGTCCTTGAGATATATCATTCTCAAATACATTCGAGTGTCAATCCTTTGTCTATTACTGAACTAATCTTACAAGTAGCATCATCTCATATCTACAATCATAGCCATAGGTCCTTGTCTTTGTAGACTAACATATGTTCATGGTAAGCCATGAGGTCCATTTTGATTCATGTAGTAGTTTGTGAGTCTAAGGCATGTGTTAGTATATATAACTAAAAAAGTATGTCATAATCTCCTAAGTGTTCAAGTTCACTTAATCATACATGGTTGAAATTTCATGCTCAATTTTCCTCGCAATACTCAAGGGATTGATGCACCTTGCATGTGTGTGTGTGTGTGTGTCTTGAGAACCCGCATAACCTCATCTACTCCACTCCATAGCTAGCACCCCTATTGTTCTCACAACCAACAATTATGATAACTCTGTTGGAAAGAGGGGTGCAAGAAAACATAACTCGACAAGAAACGAAAACGAAAAGAAGCGAGTTTGAAAAGAAACAAACTTGAATGAAAAAATATTCATGTGTAGCAGAATAAGCTATCTCCCTCTTTCCTCATGCATGGCTACGCCAATCAATATAAGGAGTGATGAATTGCTGCTCAAGGCCTTGGCTCTGGAAGTACTCCTTAAATTCAGTAGAGATGTACTCTCCACCATTGTCAGACCTCAAGGCCTTGATCGTCCTTCCAATCTCTTTTTCTGCACGCTCCTTGAAGATTCTGAAGCAATTAAAAGCTTCTGATTTCTTTCTGATAAATTACACCATAGTCCTTCTAGAGAATTCATCAATAAAAGTTATAAAATACTTTGCATCCTTCAGAGAAGGAAGCCAGATAGAATGTAGAAAAGCATTGTAGTATTGACACAAGTCTAAATGCAGAATAAATAGAGCTGTAATCAGATTAAGTATAACGAAATATACAAGTCAATTCTACAGGTGAGTACAAAACAATAGCGGATGTAACCACGTGCTTCACAAAGCTAGTTATAATCTGTAAAAGTGATGAACTTATTACTGACAATCCATCTAGAAGAAAGAATCAATGCGCAAAAGCATCTACAATGTCTGTCTCTGATTATAAGTGAGTTTTTGTTCTATCTTCTGTTCTATCTAAATACTGAGATGGTATCCAATATAAATACATCAAATAAAAATACAACAGCATGAATGGAGGTAGACTAAGATAGGATTTAGGAGAGTAAAGGAGATAAATCCAACAAGCTCCTCCTCTTGAAAATCGCTCATTAGCTCTTTTGCTTCTCAATTGAATACTCCTTTACTCCTCACAATTCTCATTGGTGATAGAGATATGAAGAGTGTCTAACAAAGAAAGAGAGATTTGAGGGTAATTTTTATTAATTGGTAACTCTTATTAAATCATCATTGGTAATTCTTATTAATTGGTGAGGCTAATGAGGTGTGGTTGAGGCTAAAGAGGTTTAATTTGGTTGAGGGTGGGAGTGAAAAAACCCTAGCATTATATCTAAGTCTATCAAAATATATTATGGATAACATCAGTGTACAAGAGATACGAAATGTAAGCAATTGCATTATCTGTACATAATTTATTAATTAGTTGGATGCAATTCTTGCCTTGTAAAGCTAGCAATGATCTTGGAGACGAAAAAAAGGTCAAGCAAACATTCAGTAAACTTTGAACACAATCCAACTAACCAGGTTTCGAAATCCAACAATGTTCCAGAATGAATGACCCTTATATTCTGGAACGCAGCTTTTTGGAACCCGGATCCATTCCAAAACGTGATTGGAACGCAACGTTCCAGAATGGGGTGCAACTTAGGTCCACAATACATACTTGAATACTCAAAGTTGAAACTCATCTCAAAAAACGAAAAAAAAAAATTTTTTTTTTTTTTTTTTTTGCCACGTGGACGTCAAGATCCGATTCCGACGTCCCCATGGCCCGCCGGCCATCGGAATCCGATGTCCACGTGGAAAAAAGAAAACCACGACAAAAACCAAACATACTCCAATCGACAGGAATTCGAAGTGCATACGAAGAATAAATAATTACGAAAAATGACATAGATGAAACAAGCTGAAAATAGATAAAGCCATACCTATTTTTGAGTGCATATGCATGTAGCCAGAAAGCGAAGAAGTGCTAGTCATGAATGCTTCAATTGATTCTACTAAGTTTGTTACTTTGCTTATATCCTTTGCTAGGATAGAACTGCTCTCAACTAGAACAACCATCAGGGCTCCCATTGACAATAAATCAGTGAGTTCTCAATGGTCGTTGATAGAGCAGCTTTAGACAACAGTTGCAAGCTCTCTTTTCATGGTCATGAACGCTCAGTTAGTTGAGTCTCTGATCTGACAACTAGCTTAGTGATGGCTTTCCTTCATATCTAATACTCATAGGCGTAGTGAAGGCTTGCAAAGTAGTAGAAACGATGGTCAGATGTATTATAGAGGTAGCGATGTTAATAATCACATCTCTTAACTCTCTTTTGGAAATCAACAATAATCTTTCAGTATTTTGGAAGTCAACGTTTAATTCCTCAACGACTATAATGTGATTGAATGGTTAGATGGCTCACTCATCTAGCCATGATGGTAGGCCAGCTCTCCAAATATCTTGCAAGGAAAATTGGGTTCTAACTCACAGAGCAAAGATAATTAAGCACCCCATAGCCAAGATATCTCAAGCTTCCAACGAAGATAGTGAGTCAATGGCACTCTTCAAAGTTCATTTTGAGTTTTGATTTTCAATAGAAATGTCATCATACCGAGCACGCTTCACTAACTTTCTCTAGTTGGTATCTCATTTTACATGTATCAGGCAACGATGGATTACCCTTTATGGCTCGATAGGGAGTAGCAACAAGATAGCCATACTGGATCAATCAGTGAGAAAAAGTGGTAGCTCTACATCTTTGATGGTGGAGTTGGTTCGTGCCGATTTTTCACATAACGATGCAGACATTTTTTTTACAACTCCTTTTTCTTGAGATAATTCACCTTTAACGCGTTCGTCCTCTTCAGCTAGCTAGAGTTGAGAAGAAGGGCCAAAAGCCGATCTTCAACAATCTCCTGCAAGAATAAAAAATAAGAAAACCCTAAAAAAATAAGAATTTGGTCACAGACGTCGGATTCCGACATCTGTATTATCTGTCGGAATCTAACGTCCGCTAGCTCCTTTTTTTTTTTGCATGGACAGGTGATGTCATCCATTTAAAAAGTTGCAGTCTCCGAAATGGGATGTCGGATTCCGACATTTTTATTGGCCGTTGAAAAAATTTCCGGCAAATTTTTTTTTTTCTGGCAATTTTTTTTTTTTTGTGTCGGATTTTGACGTATTATTATGTCGGATTCCGACAGGATTTATTTTTTTTGAATTCGTCAGAACCTTGTGTCGAAAATCGCACATTTTGTTGTTGTGTTGATGGCTTGTCATTCTCATGCAAATGGCCTGTTCCTTCTGTTGTTTCGTCTCAAAGTCACACTTCTCTCCTTTTTGGCTTCTTCGAACTTTGAAATGCACTTGTCCATTCTTCCACAATTGTACAAAATGAACGTGCCAATTTTACACATAACGATGCAGACATTTTTCTTACAACTCCTTTTTCTTGAGATAATTCACCTTTAACGCGTTCGTCCTCTTCAGCATACCATAACTTTGGTGTGCTAGGTGTATTTGTGAGAGATATTCTGTGGTGTAAAACAATGATTCTTGAACAAGCCAACCTTCTACAATGCTACCTTCTGGCCTTGGCTTTTGTCTCACAAAGTCTTTTAAAACTTTCAAAAAATGCTCAAGGTAGAACATTCATGTAGTGTGCATTGGCCCGACAATGGAAATTTAATCAACCAAATGCACAAGTACATGAACTTGTATATCCATGAAAGAAGTTGGAAAATCTCTTTTTAGCAGGCACACAATTTCAATCATTTCTTGTTGTTTCGAATGCATTTTACTCCACTTGATTTCCTTTACGGTAATCCACCTACAAGATAAACATTACATAAAATAATGTACAAAGAATGGGGCACATTCGTTTTGTAAGTAAAGAGAGATCACACACCAACCCAAGAGAACACTTCTGAACTATATTTACAAAAGAGACTGAAAGGTACATATACACAGTCTAATTTTTGTGGGGTACCATTGCATGGCAGTTCGGTCCCCATTACGGGACGCGTGTCCCAACTTACACTACGTGTACCGTCAAACTGGCACACATGCATACTATCACAAAAGCAGTTAAAAGCTCAAAATCATTGCTAAACACGAAAAGTCATGAACTGTGAGAGAAACTCGGGCTTACTTATTCTAACACTCTCCCTTAAGCCCTAGTATATTTTTCTTACAAAGAGCTTTTGTCTAAAAAACTCAAACTTATCAGTACTTAAAGGTTTACTACTTAATTTCTATATGCTTCGTGCGTGCATGAAATACAAGATTTTTAGCTAGCTGTATAGCACTCTGACTATCACATCTGATAACAATAGGCTTATTTTTAATTCCAATGTCTTCTAACGTTCTTCTTAGCCAAAATACTTCCTGCATGCTGAACATAGTGCTTTGTATTCTGCCTCTGTAGTAGAAAGAGCAATTGTGTCTTGTTTCTTACTTGACCAAGAGAATACACCATTACTCCGTCGCGACCCTCTCTATTTCTCTCCTCTGTTTTTCAAGCTTTCAAGCCATGGCTATGGTAGAAACCAGCGAAATTTCACCTATCTCTCCCTATGTGGGTCGCGGCTATCTACGGCCTCTTCAAATCTGCTTCCTGCAAGTACTGCGCCCTTGATCATAGTTTTTCAGCTCTTCTCACAGATACATGTCTGAAAGAGGTCGCCCTACTACATCTCACTCACTGGAACTGTTAGATTGCCGATTGGTGATTAATTGATTGAGTACAGGGTGACAACGCTCCAAAACTTGCTCTTTCTCAATCCAACTCAATCAAGTTGCTTGTTGACCAATTGAATCGATTGACTGCAAAGCCTACCGTATCCAATTCTTCAAATTCTCCAAGAATTCGGTTTCTTGCTAACCATGAACTGCACCACTCCCAGGCTCTGATACCATGTCAAGGATCTTACTAGCAGTATAGTTAGCTAATTTGCAAGCTATCTAACATCAAATAGATAAGCAGTAAAGAGAGATCATACACCAACCCAAGAGAACACTTCTAAACTGTATATACAAAAGAGACTGAAAGGTACATATACATAGTCTAATTTTTGTGGGGTACCGTTGCATGGCAGTTCGGTCCCCATTAAGGGACGCGTGTCCCAACTTACACTACATGTACCGTCAAACTGGCACACATGCATACTATCACAAAAGCAGTAAAAAGCTCAAAATCACTGCTAAACACGGAAAGTCATGAACTGTGAGAGAAACTCGGGCTTACTTATTCTAACACTCTCCCTTAAAGCCCTAGTATATCTTTCTTACAAAGAGCTTTTCTCTAAAAGACTCAAACTTATCAGTACTTAAAGGTTTACTACTTAATTTCTATATGCTTCATGTGTGCATGAAATACAAGATTTTTAGCTAGCTGTATAGCACTCTGACTATCACATCTGATAACAGTGGGCTTATCTTTAATTCCAATGTCTTCTAACGTTCTTCTTAGCCAAACTACTTCCTGCATGCTGAACATAGTGCTTTGTATTTTGCATCTATAGTAGAAAGAGCAATTGTGTCTTGTTTCCTACTTGACCAAGAGAATACACCATCAACTCTGGGCGCGCGCTACTTGTCCGTCGCAACCCTCTCTATTTCTCTCCTTTGTTTTTCAAGCTTTGAAGCTATGGCTATGGTAGAAACCAGCGAAATTTCACTTATCTCTCTCTACGTGGGTTGCGACTGTCTACCGCCTCTTCAAATCTACTTCCTGCAAGTACTGCGCCCTTGATCATATTTTTAGAGAGAAATAAGCTACTTTATAGATAAAAACCCTGGCTATGGGGTTTTTGTTGTCTTTTAAGCTTTAGTTATTCTTCCTTTGAGCTCTTCTTGCAAATACATGTCTGAAAGATGTCGCCCTACTACAGGTCACTCACTGGAACTGTAAGATTGCCGATTGGTGGGGAATTGATTGAGTACAGGGTGACAACGCTCCAAAACCTGCCCTTTCAAAGAGGCTTACAATTTTGAACTCTTTGTTCTTCTAGAGAAGACACAATTGAAACATGCAGATGTCTCAATCCAACTCAATCAAGTTGCTTGCTGACCAATTGAATCGATTGACTGCAAAGCCTACCGTATCCAATTCTTCAAATTCTCCAAGAATTCGGTTTCTTGCTAACCATGAAGTGCACCACTCCCAGGCTCTGATACCATGTCAAGGATCTTACTGGTAGTATAGTAAGCTAATTTGCAAGCTATCTAACATCAAATAGATAAGCAGTAAAGAGAGATCACACACCAACCCAAGAGAACACTTCTAAACTGTATATACAAAAGAGACTGAAAGGTACATATACACAGTCTAATTTTTGTGGGGTACCGTTGCATGGCAGTTCGGTCTCCATTACAGGACGCGTGTCCCAACTTCCACTACGTGTCTTGTCAAACTGGCACACATGCATACTATCACAAAAGCAGTAAAAAGCTCGAAATCTTCTGCACCTCAAGAACAAGATCGTGATGACGGATTCAATAACACAATTTCGGAGGATGATCATGTGCAAGCTTCACAAGCTAATGATGATGTTGAGCATGATGCATCAACATCGGATGGTTCGACGACACATGACACACCTTCTCGATCTCACTCACTATTAGCTTTTGAAGATCAGCTTATTAATGATGAAGCTATAGGAGAATTTTGGGTAGAATTAGAGATAGACTCATTTCGTTTGGCGGATTTGTCGCATCATATTGCTCACACATGCAATTACACTTTATTAATTGACTAGTTGACATCGAACAAGAAGTCGATGCATGTGAGTACACAATTTGTGATCATCATTTTTTTGTGATACATAAATTTCTTTATTCACTTGTGCATATGGCAACCAAAGTTGATAGAAAATGGAATTCAATGTATTGATAGGTAACAAATTCCAAAAGTGAGATCCATTTACATTCTGTTTTATACCGTGGGTTATACCGAGGGGCCTTTTTATCATCAATCTCGGTGTTACGCTCTGTTAGCAGAGTGTCCTAGAATGCCTCTATCCACTTGGACCCTCTTTATAAATGTCTCAAAAACAAGTTCAAATTTGGTAGGCTTATACTAACGTCAGCCTCGGTATACCCCTCAAATTAGCTTCAGTATTCTGGTGTATGTTCCGAGGTCCTCTAATGGGTTTATAACCTTCTCTATATCTCTCTCTATAAATATTTCAAAACCAAACACCGGACCCGAGGCTCGAGCATTCTGTCCCCTCGCGACTCATTTTAAAGACTATCTTTCAAAGAAACGCTCAAAAAAGACCTTGGAAATCGCCCGTCCTCTTGTAGTGCGTAAAACTAGAAGACATTGAAAAGAAAGAGATTACATGTAGAAATGCACACTAAATCACAACCTGTACGTGTGATAATGGAAGGGGGGGGGGTATGTATAAAGGGCTTACTTGAAAGGGGCTAACAATGTCATCATCATGTACTAAGCAAAGCGTTTTTCTAGGAAGCACGTGAAAGAGATCATGACATAATACATGGGGATTTTTTTATGCCAACCATTGGAACGTCATCTAGAACATGTGATACCATCCTAAGGGCCTTATACTACAATATTTTAAAGTTCACCTTAGGTTGAGATCAAGTTTGAAATACTATTCTAATATGCTGTGATCGAATCCCAAGATAGACATGAATTTGGATAAACATCAACGAAAGTCATAAAAATAGATGCTATCATTAGTTGTCTCAAGAAGACGATTTCTGAACAAAAACTTTGAATGGGTCGTCGACTTTTCAAAGTTTCTCTTATCATCAAGAAGCAAGTCATGATAAGCGAACTCTAGATGAAAGGAATGCACACCTTCTAGAACTATTTTGAGAAATGAAGGTCCAACATTGACGAGTTATGATCAAGACCACACCTAGTGCAGAGAAGAGTGAATAGGAGAGAATGTAATGTTCTAAAAGTTCAATGGCTAAATATTATGAAATCTGTGACAAATACAAGACTTGATTAGAACAAGACCCACACCTTCTAGAGTTGTTGAGAGGCTTAAAACTTCCACCCATGCTGAGTAAAGGTCTTTGCCACTAGTACCCCTAGAACAGTGCCACTACATAACATCATACAGTGAGATAAAGGGCCTACAAATCAAGGCATGATAGATGAGCACCGACCACAACGATATTGTCCCATACTTCGCTTCACTGGACTCTATGTGACCATCATAGGAGTCGATACCACATTACGTGGCCGTTGAATCGGAGACTTAGCACTAGAGGTCGATAATGAAGGATTTCGAGTGAGGGCTACATTATACATCAAGATAAATCAACAACGGATATCAGTAACTACATGGACCTTACAATTGCAAACTATTGAGCAAGCGTTAACATCTTTGGTTTTTCTGTGACAAGTACGGCACTAGGTGACCTACCCCTACCAGGAGACTTATGTCAAGTAGTACGATAAGAAGCAACCTATTACCACTTTTATAACCCTTATGTCTAGCGTTTTCTCATTCCCAGAGATCGATTGTTTCGAGCTAGACATAGAACATATGAAAGCACTTCAATTGTGTATGAATTAGCAACCAATCTAAGCTAGGTGTGTGTAGGCTTAACAACCATCCGATTTGTTATACTGAATTAGTGGTACCCCATCAGCCTCCTCTTCCAGCTCGACTAATGACGATCTAACTACAATTCTCAAACGCATTGCCCAAACTTCCAAAGAAGAGCCAGCGCCTACACTTATGATCTCGACAGCCATAGGTGTACACACAGAACTACGTCATGAATGGAGTTCATTTTGGCCCACACAGATTCTGTTTGGTCTTACGTGTTTTAGGGCTCGCGAATGTAGATGTCATAGCATTTGACACCACAGCTTGAGAGGTTCATATTGGAGACATTGCCATAAAGATAAACACACATGGATTCCTGATTTTAGCCACTGTTTACATATGAGAACATCATCGTTGGGTAGCACAGACCGTCTATTCACTATGTATCAATAGCCACCCTTGGATTTGAGTGAGTACTATGATCAAGACAATCTCCCGTTGGACATATCCCTGAGAGCCTGAAAAACTCTCATTGACCCGGGAGTACGGGGTAATCAGTGGGACCCCCATAATTGGAAACAGTCAGACTCTGATCATCTGTGTAAGGACAGTGTGGGTCCTTCTCTCACTAAGGCATTTTGGCTGGACCAATCAAAATTTGTCCGATCCTTCGGGCTGGATCATGTAGATGTATTCCTGAATAACTCCATTCAGATAAGTTGTTTGCACATCAAGTTGATGCACCTCAAGGTCGGTAGCTGTAACATATGATAGGAGGGCTCGGATCGATGAATGCTTGACTATTGGATCTAAAGTCTCATTGTAGTCAGCCTTGGGGATCTGATTGAATCCTCGTGCTACCAGTCTTGCCTTCCTTCGATCAATCAATTTCATTGGCATTGTATTTGATCTTAAAGATCCATTTGCAATCAATGATATTGTAGCTAGTAGGAGCTTCAACTAATGACCACGTCTGGTTCTTGATCAGAGAGGAATACTCTCTATCAATGGCTTCTCTCTTGAGATCATAGTCTGGTTGGCTAAGTACCTCTTTGACTGTTGTCGGTTCCTGTATCAAGAGACATGCATGCAGACTCAAGAGTATACCTTGTGGGCTATGTGCGCACTCGACTTAATCTACTGGGAGGAATTGACTGATGAACCACTCTTGGGACTTGTTGTTGGGTAGCAGCAACCTCTTCATCTGACTCGCTGTCAAATAATGAATCAATGATGGACACGCTTGAGCCTGAAGCTTGGATTGACATGTCAATGGCAGACATTAGAGGTTCTTTTGGAACAATGTCTTTGTCTTTGATGTCAATGAACTGATCCTTGATAAAGATTGTATTTCGGCTGAATAAGATATGCTCGGTATCGGGGTCACATAGCTTGTATGAATTATCAAATGAAGTATATTCAATAAGGATGGTCTTGAGACCTTGGAAGTCGAATTTCTTCCTCGTGTTTTTCAGGATCTGTGCATAGGCGACGCATCCAAACACTCGTAGGTTCTTCACAGAAGGCTTAGAGCCTATCCACACCTCATGGGATGTTCTGCTTGAGAGGGCCATGGTTGAACATCTGTTCTAGATGTAAGCTGCACTGGAGACAGCTTCAACCCAGAAGCTCTTGGACATTGATGCATGCGCCATCATACATCTAGGTGATTCAACCAGAGTACGGGTTTTCCTCTCGACCAAGCCATTTGACTAAGGACTATAAGGAGTGATGAATTGCTGCTCAATGTCTTGGCTCTAGCAGTACTCCTTAAATTCAGTAGAGATGTACTCTCCACCATTGTCAGACCTCAGGGCCTTGATCGTCCTTCCAGTCTCTTTTTCTGCATGCTCCTTGAAGATTCCGAAGCAATTGAAAACTTTTGATTTCTTCTCGATAAAACACACCATATTCCTTCTAGAGAATTCATCAATAAAAGCTATAAAATACTTTGCATCCTTCAAAGAAAGATTCTTCATCGGACCACAAATGTCTAAATGGACAATATCTTACAAAGAGCAGATTTGTAGATAAATTGGGTACATATAGGGCTTTAGAAAGTAGCTTAGATTGATCATTTTCTTTCCTTAATCTTACATTACCTTCACCTTTAATAGCTTGTGTGCTATTATCACCAAGGTAAACGTATTTGTTGGTACTGTAGGGTGTATAGGACTAGAAAAAGCCAATGAGGTTGGGATCATATGCTGAGTGGCACCGAAATACAGGAACCAAAAACTGTCATTGGATGCTTCTTGATGGCTGGTCATGAAAGCATCATGATCCACTTCTTGAATGGGCTGTGGAGCTATTGTGACTGCATTGGCCACATGATTTGGCTATCCGTTGCTATTGTTCTTTGTTTGTAGTATCCGATAGTCTTGAATCTCGTGGTTGTTTCTCTTGCAGTATCTGTAGAACAGTTTCTTCTTAGTCCATGAATTTGACTGTTCTTTCTTCTGTGTTGGATTTTGGGCTTGCTTGGGTTGCTTCGAGCCTTTCTTCTTCTTTTGCTTAGCCATGTCTTTGTTGGTGTACAAGGCGTGAGAATCATTTGAGGAACTGGAGGCTTCATTTTTCTACATGTCCTCCTACAACAACATTGCAATGACTCTTGAGAGAGTCAGCTCTGGATTGTCATGATGATCATCACCCAACTGTTGTATGAGCTTGGCAAGCTTGTAAGCAGTTGCATTACTGCATCTTGATCGTCTATGACAGATCCGAGAGTGGCCATTTGCTTTAGCAGGTTCTTGAATTGGTTGATGTGATTTTGTAGGGAATCACCATTTGCCATCTTGAGGGAGTAAAATTTATTCCTGAGATGTAGCTTGGAAGCTATATCTTGCACTTCATATAATGTGCCCAAGATGTCCCAGAATTCTTTAGATGTCTAAGCTTTGGACACGACTGATTTGAGTATCCAAAATGTTGAGGATGATCAACGCAAATGCTTTGCCATCCTTCAGCTTCCATCTTGAGATAGCTGCGTCGTTTTTCCTTTGCACCTGTAACAATGCCATACAACTCCTTAGCCATTAGCACGGTTCTTCCACAGATGGTAATTGGCTCCATCAAGCTTGTCCATGATAGGACTGGGTTTCCTTGGAAATCCATGTTGAAGATTAGTGTAGGTGATAGGAATAACTATTAATGACTTAGGTATGAAAACCTGATGCTAAATTACAAAACAAGAAGACAATTACTCTATCGGCTAGTAGAGTCTTGTTTCTATGAAAGCCTATCAAGCTACAGAAATAGCTCTGATACCATGTTGGAAAAATGTGTGTTGAGAGATAACTCGAAAAGAAATGAACTCGAATGAAAAATGTTCGTGCACAGCGGAATAAGTTATCTCACTCTTTCCTCATGCATGACTATGCCTGTCAATTTTGAACAAAACATTAGTGATAGAAATCACGTTTGATCTGATTATGTAGCCAAACATTGAGCATCAAAATATAAGACAAATAATTTGTCATGAAGAGCTAGACAAATTATTAGTCGCGAATTATTTGGGAAGAGTTAGACTAATAATTAGTTGTGAAGAGCAGAAAGCCAGATTAAGCCATTAGAAAGCCAGACAAAATGTAGAAAAGCATTGCATTATTGACACAAATCTGAACGTAGAACCAAACAGAGTTGTAATCAGATTAAGTATAATGAAATATACAAGTCAATAATGCAGGTGAGCACCAAACAATAGTGGATGTAACCACATGCTTCACAAAGCTAATCACAATCTATAAAGGTGATGAACCTATAACTGACAATCCATCTGGAAGAAAGAACTAATGTGCAAAGGCATCTACAATGTCTGTCTTTGATTACAAGTCATGTTTCGTTCTATCTTTTGTTCACTAAATACTGAGATGGTATCCAATATATACATAATTTTTACAGGTGTGCAGATGAAAAAGATACAAGAGTGGTTGTGTTGTCTGTGGGAGATCGTGGGTGGTTGTTGTTGTTGTCAAATCTGATTGCCCTACGATGTTTGCGCATTCCTGTGGAACTTATCGTCAAACAAGAAACATTTGAACCACGTCTTTAATGGAAGAAAACAACGGCTACACACCTAGAACTGGGAGTGTTGGTTACCTTTGACTCTTTCTCTCTCTCTCTCTCTCTCTCTCTCTCTCTCTCTCTCTCTCTCTCTCTCTCTCTCTCTCTCTCTCTCTCTCTCTCTCTCTCTCTCTCTCTCTCTCTCTCTCTCTCTACAAAATGTCCATCTACAACAAAAGATAGGAGATAAACATTTATGTAATAATTTATGAGCAGAGGTATATAATCTAAAATTTATGAGCTAGTAACAATCTAGCATATAATTTGTTTATGAATTGTAACAAGTGTATGAGCAAAGGTCGGAATGGACCTCAGAATAAGAGATGGTATACTGCCTTAAACAAATCCACATATTCTGATGTCTGTTCCGACCTCCACTGATTCTCACCCCAGTTATCAACAGATTTATAAATAAAAGTATAGATTTGTTTCTAGGATGTGTAGAACTGTTTTCATAAATCCTAATGTAAATAAAATTGAATGTAGTCCTACACTACAAAATGTACATCTACAACAAAAGATAGGAGATAAACATTTATGTAAAAATTTATGAGCAGAGGTATATAATCTAGCATTTATGAGCTGGTAGCAATCTAGCATATAATCTGTTCATGAACTGTAACAAATGTATGAGTAGAGGTCGGAATGGACCTTAGAATAAGAGATGGTATACTGCCTTAAACAGATCCACATATTTCGAGGTCTATTCCAACCTCCATTGATTCTCACCCTAGTTATCAACAGATTTATAAATAAAAGTACAAATTTGTTTCTAGGATATGTAGAACTATTTTCATAAATCCTAATATAAATAAAATTGAATGTAGTCCTACACTACAGAATGTGCATCTACAACAAAAGATAGGACATAAACATTTATGTAAAATTTTATGAGCATAGGTATATAATCTATCATTTATGAGCTGGTAACAATCTAGCATATAAGATATTTATGAATTGTAACAAATGTATGAGCAAAGGTATGAGAAAAAAAAGAAAGATCATAGTAGAGTGCTAACCTAAACTCCCAAATCGTACGATTATATCCTATTCCAAAATGTCACCACATGCTCCCTCCCTACGGCGTTTGGGCTTTCTTGTGGAACTAATTGTCCAACAAGAAACATTTGAACCACGTCTTCAACGGAAGAAAACAAGGGCTACACACCTTCCTAGAATTGAGAGTGTTGGTTACCATTCTTATTCTTCGCTCTCTACCTCTAAGCATGAAACATAACTAATACGCAACACATAAATTATAATTCAATTGAATTGTTTAGAGTGGAGATCATTTGTTTTCTTAGGCCAACTGTGGAGTTCCCGAGCGGATTCATAAAAATGTGCAAATACAACAAAAGATATGAGATACACATTTATGGAAAAGTTTATGAGCAGAGGTATATAATCTAGCATTTATGAGCTGGTAACAATCTAGCATATAATTTGTTTATGAATTGTAAAAGATGTAGGAGCAGAGGTTGGAATGGACTTCGGAATAAGAGATGTTACATTGACTTAAACCACAAGAAAAGATAAGAGATAAACATTTATGTAAAATTTTATGAGCAGAGGTATATAATCTAGCATCTATGAGCTGGTAACAATCTAACATATAATCTGTTTATGATTTTAAAAACATGGACCTCAAAATAAGAGATGGTATATTGACTTAAACAGATCCATATATTCCAAGGTCTATTCTGACCTCCACTGATTCCAACCCCAGTTGATAGATGTACCCATTATTAACAGATTTATAAATAAAAGTACAGATTTGTTTCTAGGATGTGTAGATCTGTTTTCATAAATCCTAATGTAAATAGAAGTGAATGTAGTTCTACACTACAAAATGTGGATCTACAACAAAAAATAACAGACAAACTACTACAATACTACACAAGTACCTGGAACTACTACTAGTTGTGTTAGTCAACTACTTGGATGATGTTAGAGCCCAATCATCACAATTGAAGATTATGCTCAAAAAAACAACTAAGCTTCACAAATGTATCATAAAATTCACATATCTGTCATTGGAAAGCTAAAAAAACATTTAAAGCGAGGTCGAAATAGGCATGATCTATTCCGAGCTCCATTCCGACTCTGAAAGTACCTAAGAGAACTGCTATGATGATGATTTGTCTGAAATGTTATGATGAACATTGACCCAGTAACCAATAATGAAACCTACAAACCAAAAACCAGTATTGCAGTTTGTTAAGTTTAGTATCACAAAAAATAGTTGTAACAAATTAATTTTACAAAAAGAGCAACAAACATCCATATGGAATCTTGCATATGCACCAAAAAATTGGATCGCCAATAGGATCTTACATTGGAAAAGCCATCGAAATAGACGCTGATTTAACAAATCCCACAGATTTGTATATTCCAATAGGCATCCTGACCCTCTGGAAGTCTGGATCTACAACACCCCCAACTATAGATCTACAGCCCCTTCACCTAGATCTACAGCACCCTAAAACATCTGATAAATAGAAAATAAGCCATCGGAATATCCATCGGAGTAGCAAATCCTGCAGAGCTGCCTATTCCGACAGCCTTTCCGACCTTCCTGCTACCTTTAAAAGTCTTTTGTGGATCCGTCGACTTGTTTGCCTCAAAATAAACCTGCATAGAAGACATGGTGTCAATAAAACCAAACTGCAATCACTTTGAGATGGATACTATGATGTTAGAGCAAGAGAGAGTGAGAAAAAGAGATTACCTTCCATCGAAAATTCAAAAAGCCTCCATCCTCCACTTTCCTTTTTTTTCTTGAGCTCACCACATTTTATTTTGCAAGGAGTAAACAAAGAGAAAAAGCAATAGGAACAAGCAAATTGCAAGAGGAGAAAGAGGAACAAGCAAAATGCACGAGGAGAAAGCAAAGAACAATAGCAAGAGAAGCAAGAGGAGTAGTCAAATGTGAGGAGAATAAGGAGATCAAGGAGGATAAAGAGAGTGATCAAGGATCAACAAACAAGGGAGAGGACAAACGCAGTAGGTACGTCCCTTGATTCCATCACTCACTTCTCTTCACTTTTCGAAAATGTCGCGACAATGATTAGTCTTTTCGAAATTTGCAAGAATCTGTATGACCCTCGGTATACATCTCACACTAGCTTCAGTATACCGAGGGCTGTTCCAAGGCCCTGACTAAATTAGAATTTGCATTTCATGGTCTATTTTGAGGTGCATTTTGAGGCCTCCACTAAATGCTAAAATCAACTCAAAATTGATGCATTCTAAAATCACACAATTTTCAAAGATTGTTGACAATTATATTCCCAAGCCTTGTCAAAGAATATATAGTGCACTCGATGGCACAATTTTTTATCTGCTAAATTGTACTGGTCATCTAGTTAAACGATGTCATAAGTGTCCAAACATAGACGTATTTGGCATCCAGCCACTATTCTTGGGTGTCCAACTACCCAAAATTCTGAAATTTGACTTTTATCAAAAGTAGTGAATTTGCAAAACTGTAATTTTCCAAGGGATCCATTTGCATATGTTCGGACCAATGTTGGCCGTGTATCGATTTTTTACTTTTAGTTCTCAGCTCGCTTATCAACCCGGTTCTAAAGACCCTAATCGGCGGGTACACTATTTCTCAAAAATTGGCTTATGTATAGAACCGGCGGTTACGCTCTTTTGTAAGAACCGGCCACGGTTGAGAACCATCGGGTCCTTTTGAGCCTTGGAGTGGGGTATAACCTAAGTATCAATTCACCCTACAGAAGTAAACATTCATTAAGGGCTTTTAGCAAATGGCTATTAGTTAACATTCTATGTGGAAATTCTGATCTAGTGGAGAGTGCAGATTAGAGATGCAATCACTGACTGATTGCCAACCATCAAAACCATGAACAACATCCACAAGTTACAGAGTGATGGAGGAGCTCACATAAAACAAAGATCTCACAAAGCAAAAGCATCTTTATTACAAAGAGACTGATACATATACAAGTAAAGGTCCCCTTTGCATGGGGACGCCATGTGGCATAGACCTAATAAATGCACGGAATTCACTATTGGCCTCTACGTGGCATTTTAGCCTATATACAGGTAAACTCCCGTTATTGGCCCGGGACAAGCCCCCGGGCTGGCTTTTTAACTAAAGCCTATCAAACTAAAACATTATATAACTGTAAACTACAATCACAGTTGAGCTTACTATTTCTAACTCCCTCTCTTAAGCTCAAGTGTGGTTTAAGTATCAACCTAACTATACACTTATTACAGTATCACATTTGAAATAGTTAAACCAAATCAAATCTAAGCTCAAATGTGATAAGAGTATTAGAATAAAAATGTGTAGCCATGTCCTGGAGTGTCTATATACATCATATGCAATTTCCTTGCTACCTGACTCACACTCAAGTACATAGTCAAAGCACTTGACTTCACAAAGTATCAACTAAACACCATGCTTTCAACAAGAGTCTGCCACACTCTGAACTTGACTTGTTCACCATCCAACTTGAAACACAAGCGGACCACGTGAGACACAAGACTCACACCGAGGAAACCTCACTGCCACCATGAGATTATCATCCTCCATCTTACTAGACTGACATCCTATCAAATGCATACAAGACAAACTCATAACGCTGATAACAATGAGCAACTATGGCTCAACCTGAGAAAATCTTACTGCCACTAAGATTATACCCTTGCCAGAAAATCAGCTAGTAGACATGTCAACAAGTCACTGAGCATCAAATGAGTACTTTGTTTTTCTTTCAGTAGAAAGTGCATAACCAATCAAACTCCAAATCTGATCTACGTCTAGTCACAAAGACTCTCGTGACAAAGTCACATGCAAGCAATCACATTCATGCAACCAACACGAATGATAAAAATATCAACTGATGATCATTTCTTGCTGAAGAAGATATCCTCCTGCACCATACACCTTTGCCATAGGTAGATCCATTTCTACAACAACCATGCATCCAAAGCTCCACGCATCTTTCCAGAGATGTCCTCAAATACACCATGTACCTCCCAACATGTCGAAAGTTCCACCACCGTGCAAGTACCTGGTTAGATGTCCTCTTCGCATCACCACTTCATGAAATGTAGTCAAGTTACTAGATCACTTTCCAAATTTCCACTTTGGCTCATCCAGCTGACCTTATCAGTGAAATCCTTCACATTGTGACCGCCACCATTGCATTGCGACCATTAAGCTAGTGTAAATGTCTCCTCAATCGAGACATTTCTCCCTTGCAAAAGCATGTGAAGCAACCACAACCACCGAATCTAAATCAGTAGACATGAACTATTTCGCCATGTCCGTCGGCATAATGTGCCCCCATTCCTGACTCTCTCCTGTGGTTGGTTTCCCTCTCTCAATTTCTTCCATGCATCGCAGTCACATAAGTCAAACCACGATGTCAATGGCCGGGGGACGAGGACGACTCAGCTCAAATATTTACAATTTTTTTACTAACAATCATGAACTAATGATTTTGCTTACCATCTTCATAAGAAGTGGTGCAAAAGACTCTTAGGGTTGGATGGAGTCCAATTTTAGGGCAGAATGGAGCCAATACACTGGCTCCATTCTGTCCTAATTTTTTTTTTTGATTTTCAAGCCCTCAAAATAATCCTCGAGATAGACGACCTTTTAGATAGGGGTATACCAAGGAGCCCTCGGAATGACCCTCCAAACAACATTCTTTCTATACGGTTATACCAAGGTCCCTTGGAATGTGTCTTGGAATGGACAATCATGTCGAGGGGTATACCGAGGTCCCTCAATATATCCCTCGACAAACACATTCTCTAAACAATGTCAAAATGGGATGGTGATACCTTGAGAACTGATGTAATTAACGAGGTTCTGCTACTGAGCTATAAATCGATGTGTATACTGAGGTCTGTACTATATTTTTTTTTAATTCTTCAGAAAAGCCTCAATAATAGAGTTAAAAAACCTCTCGAATGTTGTAGTGACCAAGTGAAAATTGGCAATTTGGAGCTAGGAAAAGGCACTAAAGAACTTTTTTGCAAGTTATTGAAGAACTCAAATAAGGTCAAAGAAATGGCAAGGAAGTGTTTGAACATTGTCATGTCAATACATGAAAATTCTGAAGATATGATGAAATCATAGTTTTGCATTATTTGGATCTCAAAGATGGACAAGTGTTCTTGTAAGGTTTTTGTTAGGATCACCAAGTGAAGATCTTCCACAATCCTGTCACATGCAAACCAGAAGGACACCTATGGAGCTTGAACCACCTAACCAATATGGAGAGGCTAGTCAATAGCCTAAGAAATCCACCCCCAAGCCACAATGAAGAACACAAGAGAGGAGAGGAGAAACTGGCTCAAGAATCACAATTCACAATAAGAGGATGGGCGAGTTTCCAATAGACATATTCTCTCCAAGAGAGAGAGAATATTCTCCCTAGGATCCCCATGCAACCTAAATTGAGCTATTGACCTCCTATTCTTGCATTAAAGCAGTCTTCACCATGCATGTGCTCCTATGTCCAGTTATAGGTCTGGGCCCTCATATAATTAATAATTACTTGATCGACCACATTCAGAATGGACATAACAGTTTTGCTAATGTAAATGGAGCCAAGGAAACATCATTATGGCATTCATTTGTTCTTATTTTTCCAATGGTTGGAGATACTTTGTGGTAGGATGGCAATGGAGTTATTTTCATGGTGGTTTTGGAGCATACACCTCACATGAGATGGGATATGTATGAAGCATGAAAGCATTCAACCATTTGATTGTTTTGACAAATGTTTGTTGCTACTTTATAGATCAAAGAGACAAGATCTATTCTTAATAGAGAGTTAGTTCTTAAGTTGGCTCAAACTAGTGTTGTAAAAATAGCAAGCACAATTGAAAAGAGAGTGTGAAAGGTTGTCAATATTTACTTGACTAGTTTTGATCCTTTAGCCATTTTAGAGGCCAAACTTGTTAATAAGATTCACATGGTTTTCTCAATGCAGTGTGAAATTAGAGTTATTTCTAGTTGGATCCCAAGTTCATTTGTTCACTTGTAGATACAGATCGTTTATTTTTAGAGTTGCTTGACAATTTTGGCCAATATAGCTAGTTTTGGCCAACTGTTGGCTAAGTTAAGGATAGGGCTCATAGAGAGAGAGGAGAGAGAGTCATCTTCCATGGCTATAAATAGTAGGTTAAACCTTGGAAAACTACCTGTCATTTCAATATGCTTTGGTCAAATTTGGTGGAGTTTTTGGTTTTATGCTTCTCTCTTCTCTACATTGGTGTAATGTGAATGTTAGTTGCTTGTTTTGGAGGATCCTAGGGTTGATCAAAATAGTATATTTGTTGTTGTATGGACTGGTGGACTGTTGTATTGCACCATCACTCAAGCCAATGGTCTTGGATCTTAGATCACTTTTGGATCTAAGTTTTTCACATATAGGTCTTGGTTTAGCATACTCTTAAATCCACCACTTGGACCTCAAGAAAAAATCAGAAGAGATTTGAGGTGGTGTTTAAAGCTAGAGAGGAGAATGGTAAAAGCATTTTTAGGCAACAATTTTTCTCTTAAGCTAGAGAATGGCATTGACCATGTAATTCATATAGAGTGCATAACCAACCAACTTTTAAACATTGGTTCAAATGTCCTCGAAGATGATATTGTGGTTGTGCTGCTTAATGACATGTCGAATGAGGACCATGTTGACATTTTCATATCCAATAACATATTTAAGGAAATTATGAGAATTGTATATAATTGATGCTTTACTTGAGGAAGAATGTAGAATGCAGAGTTTAAGTGATGTTGCCTTTAATATGTTAAGAGAAAATCTATGCATGAAGAAAAAGACATATCTAAAGGCTAAGGAGCCACAAAAAAATGGTAAGGGCACTAAAGAGAAAGTAAATCTAACATGTAAGCCCTCTAACTTTTCAAATGTTCTAGAAGACCACTTTTTCTAAGTATTTGTGATCACAGTTCTTTAATTGTCTATGTGATTAAGGAGCTTACAACAAGATTGCCAATTTAAGTAATGATTTTCTAAAAGATGAATGGATGCAAAATTGTGGTGTTTTCCGTTGTTGAATATGTAGTTGTAGATGTATGGAGGAACATTGTCCTTTGCATGGAGCATAACTCTTGGGAAAAATGCAAGGTTTTGGGGATAATCATGGATGTTGGCTCAAAGGAGAGTGTTACACATGTGACCTGAACATATGTACCCTGGTTACATCCATAGTTTCTTTTTTGTACTATTTTTTGTCTGTTGTCTTTATTTCTATATTTTGAATAGAAAATTTAACTATTAATTGGTAGTGAAAATGCAAAGTTTTATCGCCCAACATTGATATCAATACATTGAATTTTGAAATAATTTGCCTTCATTTTGATGAATTATCATTATACACCTAAGCTCAACTAATTAGTTATTTCATATTAGAAAATTAAAAACCATGGTTACATAAAGATCTTGCATCATATGCTAATATGGTGACACATTAGCAATATATATCTACCTCAAATGTTATATTACAAACTCATCATGTACTCACTATTATTATAAATAACGGGCCTAAAATGTCAATGTGTGATTAATAACTGGTTTATTTCTTATGTGTAAAAGGACTTGGAACAAGGGGTCGCCTTGGAGGAAGTCATTGCACCACCTCCTTGCCTTCATCTTCTCTCTCTCTCTCTCTCTCTCTCTCTCTCTCTCTCTCTCTCTCTCTCTCTCTCTCTCTCTCTCTCTCACACACACACACACACACACACACACGCACACTCACTCACTCACTTATTCTTTCCTATCATGAATGTGTTGTGTGCTTTGATTTATTTTGCAATAATGGCAGCAAAACATCCCCACATCAAACCACCCAATACTATAGTTTCTCTCTATAGGCTCCTATCATGTTATCATCTCTCAAGCCACTAGATATGTTGTCATTCTGACATGCATACAAAAAGCTCTTTCTAGTCATACTATCTCATGAGTTTCATAAAAAACAATCAGCATCTGTATGAAACATAACAATAACAAACGCATAATTAGCTGACATGAATGACTTACATTCTACCTTAAATGCACGAAGAGATTTAAACAAGTCAAATCTAATTCATTTCTTGGTAGCTTGGATATTGCATACTACAAGAAGTTATACATCAATTTCGAAATGCATCTTCACAATGGCTTGACATTCCTAATGAGGTTCTATCATCTTCAAATCAATTCCAAGAGAAAGTAAATAATCATAAGAAGTCAATATAAGTTTGCAAGTAGACATGATTACAGCATGAATGCACTGTAGTTGAGCCATGTATCACTATATCTCTCGAAGAGGGTGGTTTATCGGAAAATGGTTGGTGGTGACAATATTCTACGCAACAACAAGAGATGGAAGTGCGAGAGGAGAGCAAGAGAGATAAGGAGCCAGCGAGCAATTAACTAAAACACAATGTATTGAATAATCAACAGATCATGAGCAACAGCCCTTTACAGTGAGAGAGGCAACGGTTCACTAACCATTCCATCACGAAACGACGTACTCACATAGAACATTAACACCATGGCATGTATATAACTACTAGACTTATTGGTTACATGGCAAGTGCTTCTCTTTTATTCTTAACTGGTGGGAAACAGAGCCATATCGGATCTGAAAGATGGAGGTCATGGCGATGAAATTAAGAAAGGCGGGGATGATGGAAATGCGATGAGGATGGGGGTTACGGCGACACAATGCGGACAGGAGGGTTGGGTGGAGATGGTAGAAAAACGGGTCATGTTGGAGGAGGCGGAGTAGAGTGAGGAGGTGGAGATGCCAGGAAAGATGGCTATGGAGGCGGCGGAGAGGGTGGAGGGGGTGAGGTAGAGGGAGGAGGTGGGGATGCCAGGAAAGATGGTGATGGGGGAGGCGGAGAAGGTTGTGGGGGTGGGGTAGAGGGAGGAGGAGGGGATGCCAGGAAAGATGGTGGTGGAGGAGGCGGAGAAGGTGGTGGAGGTGACGGTGAGGGAGGCGCGGGTGAGGGTGCAGGAGACAGACAATCCTCTGTGGTGAATGCGAACGGACCGACCAGGAAAGTCATTGGCCAAATTCTTGTAGTGAGGGAAGCACCGCTGCTACCATTGCCAATGTTAGTCTTCAGATTGCACTCCTTGTCTGGTGAGGACTCGATAAACACCCTGCACCCTTCGACTGTCCTGTTAATCCCATCAAATCCGTCGACATTGATTTCAAAATGACCAAGAAAGTCTGTTGTGGCCTCACCGAAGAAAAACGCCATCCCATGCGTATCGTTGCAAGCCACACTGACAACAGCACCTGCAACCCATTTCAACATCTATTGCTTAGCGAGAAAGTGTAAACCTGAAAGCAAATAATCAAGGCTAAGAGGAAGTTGCGGCTTACCCCATATAGGCTTCGTTACATTCACTGGTGGTCTGCCCGGCTCATCATTCTCGCATTCCTTACACAGTACAAAACCTGCAACTTCGATTTTGTCGTCAGCAAGGACCAACTTCGATGAGAAAGTGAGGACGCATAGGATTACCAGGAGGACTATCAACGCCTTCATACTGGGCGCTTAAGGATCGATCCTGGAGTTTCTTGAACTTAAACGATGAAAACTGTGTGATATTGGAAAAGAGCTAACTACCAAGTGATTTCAGGCAATCATGTAATCGCAGTCTGTAAATTCTGTAATTGTGATTGTATCAATAGCAATATACATCGCTAAAGCACCTTGGCACTAAGGCTGATGAAGGAACAAGTACTGATGACCGAACAAGCTCCTACTTTACTAACTTTACTTTAAACTAAGATAATGTACTTGTCGTCCTTTCGGCTTAGATCGAGTATACCCACTAAGGAGAAATCAAAGAGCAAACTCATGAACTCAGAAGCAAAGCATCGCCAGGCTTTATAGAATTGTGTAGTAGATTGTAGTTGAGAAGCTGAGCACACGTATGTTTACGCCTAGCTGTCTTTTTAAAGTCGTATTACATTTGTTTGAGGTTGACTTCACACGTCTACGCTTCACATATGCACGTCTAGAGTGACCACTTTGATGATTGGAACTTGCTTCAGAGGTTGACATAGGCTTTTTTCAACTCAAGATTTTGTAGTTGCATCCCGCTTGGTTGTGCATCCTCTCATGTTTAAGGGACATACAAATTAAGTAGACACTAAGGAAATTTGGCAATCTCAAGTAGATGCTTTACAATAGTATTTCAAGGCATATTTGTGTTTTTTTCGGGTCTCCCAATAAATTTGGTAGTAGCAAATACACATTGTAACACAATGTTTCTAAGCACAATTTTTTTTAATTCGGACTCTGAAAGGGTCCTTGGACTGGGCTTGTCCTCCCATGCTTTGCTTTATGCCTGCACATGGGCAATCCCTTGACCAAAATCTTGTTTTAGATCAACCATTGATTTGATTCCAAATATCCGATCTGCTCATTTGTCATATGTTATCTGTGGGGTGCATGTGTGTGCACACAATTTGCCAAGTGACTTTGAATATGTTATCATGTAGTTTGTTAAATAGTTACATGAGTCGTAAGGTGTCTTTAATGTGAGAAATAAATGACGTTCTTGCGTGTATTTATTCAATTTAGGTGATAGTTGAGAACCTGAGCATGTATGCTTTTGCCTAGCTATATAATTGTCTACTTAAATTTGTGTTACATTTGTTTTGAGGTTGACTTCACACATCTATGCTTGCACGTCTTTGATGATTGGAACTTACTTTAGGGGTTGACAAAGGTTTTTTTCAATTCAAGATTTTGTAGTTGCATCCCACTTGGTTGTACATCCTGGGTCTCATGTTTAAGGGACATATACACATAAAATAGATACTAAAGAGATTTGGCAATGTGAAGTAGATGCTTTACCCTTTTTTTTGAATTTTTTGGGTCTCCCAAGAAATTTGCTAGTAGCCAATATCATTTTTTATTTGGACTCTAAAAAGGCTCTTGGTGTAGGCTTGCCCGCCCATGGATTACTTTATGCCTACACATTTTCCAAGTATCCAATTGGCTCATTTGTCATATGTTATTTGTGGTGTGTGTGTGTGTGTGTGTGTGTGTGCGTGTGCGTGTGCGTGTGCGTGCGTGCGTGTGTGCAAAATCTAGTGACTTGAATATCCTATCATGTAGTTTGGTAAATAGATATGAGAATCATAAGGTGTCTTCAATGTTGAAAATAAATTTTCTTAGCTATATTTATTCAATCTAGTAAGACAAGTTTGTGTTTGGGGCATACCTTGTGCCATGGTTTACACATTCCAAATCAATCGATAAAGCATAAATGATAGTTTTTAGGTCATCATTTATGCCAATTATGCATAAACTGCATGGATTTAACACTACATGTCAGATAGATATATCACATTATACAGTAATCCATCCATGTAAGTCTAAGTCTACCTCTACCTACTTATTTCATTATTGGGTATTACACACCTATTGACCATTTGATCCAATATGGATACATCAATACACATCGACATGCATTCAAAACTATATGATGCACTTATATCGGCCTAGATATGTGATACCGATACATCCATCCATCACTTACATCCACTCATTTATTGACAAATTAAACCAAAAAACTTCAAAAAATGTCATTTTGGCATAAACGATGGCTTTTGAAAAGCTATCATATAAACCATCATAAATGATGGTTTTTCTAGGACATCATTTATTATGTCAATTAAGCTTAGAATGATGATTTAAGCCTATATGTCGCATATATCTAACATATTATATATTAAGCCATCCATGTTCATGAAGATTTACCTACTTATTTATTTAATAGGACACACTATTACACCTATCAAAGTGTTTAGTGTTTAGGGTTTAGGATATTAAACTAAAATGACCATATGTTATGTATACTAACATGAGTGACAACCTTAATAAAATAGTGATATGCTTTGGTTAAAATGACAAGAAGTACCAACATATGAATGATTGAATCTTGTGATGATGAATAAACTATGTGTTATAACCATTTTTTGTGATAAAATAATAGTTAACATAATTGTTTTTTGAATACTTACATCTTCAAAAGTTCATCTGGAGTTCTATCCAACAATCATTGAATATCAATGTAAAAATCAATGCCCCCATTTTTTTATCCACAAGTAATCCATAATGCATAAGGAAAGAAAGCAAGAAACTAAACTAAATCCACAACCACACACAAAAGATGGAAGGGCATGATCACAAAAGAATCACTCAAGAAACCATCATGATCAAGGAACTAATTGCTTGCTAATGAGTCATGGAGGTTCTTCTCATTAATCACAAGGAGTAGAGACAATACATAAAAAGCTCTTTCATAGAAGAGGGGACCTCTTAAATAAGCAAGAGAGGTGCTTAGTTGGAGTGTTCACAGACTTTGTGATTGAGAATTTGTGACATGTGGTTATTTGCGTTTCTTTTCTCTGGTTACAGATTGTTCTGCCCGTTAACAGGCTGTTGGGCATTAGATTCTTATCTTCTTTGTTCATTGCCTAGATCAGGTAGAAAAGTTTGATTTATGTTGTAGTATATGTTTTAAATCCAGCATGTCAATGGATTCTCAGGTAAGGTCACTCCTGAAGCACTCACATTCAAGAAACATGCAAGTCAATAGTGTTCATCTAAAAATCAGCATGCAACTCAAATGAACAACTAACAGATCCTCCTTCTGCTTAATGTCAAATGATTTGGAACAATTTTTGAAACTCATATTAATCAGCATCCACATAAATGAAAACAAGAAAACAAAAAATTAGCTAACAAGCATTAGAAGTGCAAGGATCAAGAAATACCCATTTTTTTATTCTTGAACTTTTCAAGAACATCAAGAACTGAAGAGTAGAAGAATACTTGTGAGATCTATGCCATTACTTTAGCCTGTTTAGTTTACTTGAAGCTTGATTCTACTCTAAAACAAGAAACAAGAGATCTAATCCACTCTACTCCACAATGCATGATAAAAGAAAGCAAGAGATTAATCTAATTCCACAATGACACTCAACGGGATGGAAGGGCATGCTCATAACAGAATCACTCAAGAAAGCCATCATGAACAAGGAGCTCCAATAATGCCAAAACTCGTGGAAGATCTTCTTTATTCAAAACAAGAGAATGACCATACAAGTAAAGCTCCCTTACAAGAGAGGGGGCTTCTTAAATAAGCCAATGAGTTGCCTAGGTGGAGCCTAAGTGGCAGTTCCACAGTTTAGCAAATTACAAGTGGAATTAGTTCCTCCACTAGAGGTCACCATCAAAAGGTGGCTCACTCTACTTTATTTAAGAGGGGTCTACAACATTTATTGCAAATGTCTACTCATACTTGCTCCTACATGGTCATTCCATCACTTGGAATTCACCATGAGGCTCTCATAATTTCCAACTATTGTTGTAGCTAGTACTTCTCGGCTCTCATGATTGGCTCTAATTCTTCATCCTCTTCTTCTTCTCTCAGAGACCTCTTCAGTCTAGGGTGAGAGGTGCTCCTAGAATAGCTTTGGCCCAGCATTTTGGGGATTCCTCAGAATCAGCCAACATCATCCTCCCCTAATTTGTTGCAGGACCCACTGCAACACATGTCGAATGATATCACTTTTTCTTGCGCCTTGGAACTTGGAAAAGCATAGATCTTCTTTCGCTTGCGTAAAACCAAGTGTTTATTGAGATCTTTAAATAGCCCTTTACATTCTAGCCTACTTGAGAACCTCTTGTGTGTCCTGCTCCCCTTGTTGTTTCATGGACTATTTTCTCGTACTCAGTTTCCTTCCCAGGGCTTCATATACTTGGAAACGTAATTTATTTTAGAATGGTAGTGGCCCCATGTAGTCTCGCACCTTCTGGATGAATCCAAACTCCTGCCAGTCTTCCACCATCATGACATAGCAAGAAGACATGAATGCCTCTCTATAAAAGAGTTAGGCCATCATTTGGTGGTCTTCTTCTGACTGGAGAGCTATGTTGGGATTGATCTTTATAAGATCTAGGCCTCTATCCCAAAAGCATTCTTGGATTATGAGAAATGCTATGGATCTACAATACTTAGCACTTTCTTGTATGCATAAGTCAGCACTAGACTTATATTTATGGCCAAAGTCCAGCAACTGCAACCTCAAATCATTGATCGTTCATCGATCGTTGAGCTCTCTAAAACCCGTGGAATAACCGACCAGTTGACATCCTCCTTTTGTGGTCGTTCCATCAGCCAGAGATTTTTTCTTTTGATTGGCATATAGAAGGGATCAACCCTTTTCCAAGATGGTGCCCTTAAATACTCTTGTAGACTCCTCCTATCCTTCAGGATATTATTCTCCACTCTGGCTGTGGTTGAAGGGTGGAATATTGGCTCTGGTCGAGGTTCCTTTCTTCCCCTCATGCTTCTGGGGTATTTTCTGTCAAACCCTTCTGACTCTCATGCATCAGCCATCTAGGGTCTTGGCTCGATCGGTTGGGTCGCCTTTGGATTTTGTTATGGCTTTGCCAGATAGTCATCAAGCACCGTGGCACGCTTAATTATCTTTTCTGGCCCATTCACTTGTTGAGGGCTCAGCTTCACCCACGTTGAAACCAGCAGGTCGTGGTGAAAATCTTCGATGGTCTAGTAGATCAGCCTGAGGGTCATCAGATTCTACAAATTTTGTTAGTTTCAAGTAGGTCTGGTGGAGTGTGATTTGGCAAAAGTGTCATGAATTTGGCATGCTTATCGGGATTCTCGACAATGTTGTATGCAGCATCAGGAGATCTAAGTTGTTTTAAGAACTCGTCTCATCATGCCTTGTACATCTCGACAGGCCCTTGATGTGGTCTCAAAAATCGACGTAGAGGAGAATCGAAGAATGATGGCTGGGGAACGGGCTACGTGGGGATGAAGGTTTGGAAAAAATCAAATGAAGAGAAATGGAAAATTCAATAGGTAGGTGGGAGGGTATCCTACTTCGATGTTGTGGACCTAATCAACATATATGATGACATTGACAAAGGACAGGAAGACCAACCTAGAGGAAATCAGATCTCACCAGATACCATCACCACATGCACCCACCTGTTGATCCACCCATCACTCTTACATTCACCACTACCACTAATGTTACTCCATTTTCACCATTTCCACATCCACATTCCTCTCAAATCTTATTCTTTGGACTAACGCCATTTCACCATGCCCTAACAGGTATCCCATTCTTTCTAATCTTGACAAGCTCTCAGAGGTAGCCAAACACTCTATATTAAGCCTATCCAATGCTAGCTATCATGTACATTGGTTGGTGAGCCAGCAAAAAGAGTTGGAAGACAAAGTAAAGCAGCAAGACCAAGTCATAGCATAGCAGCAAAAATAGATCAAAAAGAAAAAAAGATGAGACTGAGAAAAAAAAGATATCAATAATGGAATTGCAAGCCACCCTGGGCAAGCAAGCCCAAGAGCTAAACAACATTTAGAATCGACTTAAACAACAGTTGAGCCAAATCGACCAATCTCATGATGGATTATCTGAAGCAATAATAGTTGACGACCCTCCTGTGAAGCCAGAAGACATTTTGGTACAGCTCCCTCAAGCCTCAACGATCTGAATGAAAAAATATATCAGGCTTATTCAAGAGAGGGAAGCTGAAAAAAAGAACTTTGAACGTGTTGCGGAAAAACTAGCAAAGATCATTCCAGAGTCCCAGAAACAGCTAGAAGAAGTGGCGAAGGCCCTGTAACAGGTTTTGGACAAAGTGAACCAACTGTCCGTAATAACGTGGATTGCTCTTGATCTTTCGTGATTGCTGTTGTATCTTTGGGAATGGCATTCCCATCTCCCTCCCCTCCCAAAATTTCTACCTATTGGGGTGTGGGGTTTGTTTGGATGTTAGCTTCTATGTGTAATAGTCGATCTATAGTTGTTGGTAATAGTCAATCTATAGCTGTTGCCAAAAATTCTACTTGGACTGCATGTGCCATTGGCAATGTTGGCACGTTGGCATGTGAATTAGTATGGGTGGAGCTGCAACTGAATCTTTTTGAGAAACTTGTGAATCTATGGCAGTGGCTGCAACTATAGATCTATCGACACCATCAGCACCATCGGCAACATCAGCACCATCAGCACCATTGGTAACATGAGGTGATGACAAGTGTTGTTGGGAGGCTGTATCCGACGTAGAGTTGTCAGCTTGTGAATCCGTCAACCCAGATGAAATTTGTTGAGATTGGGTAACTGCTCTCATGGATCTTGGCTTTCTGATGAGTTTGTCGCCATCAGATTCGGTCTCATCCATCTCTGTGTTCTCTAGAGGAGGCCTGGCTTTCATCTTGTTTCTCATCCTCACTTTTCGTGTCTCTAGTGGTTGGGCCTTGGTGTGGTGTCATCTTGCTGAGCCGAAGACCCTTCTGGAGCAGTGTCTTGATGTGATGCCAATGTCGTGGGTTTCTTTCTCACTGTCAGCTTTATTATGCTCGTGTTCGACCTCTGTGGTGGTGGCCCTTGTGGAGATAGTGTCCTCTTTCTAAGAGCTGCATGCTTGGTCTCCTAGATGGAGCTGGAACTTCCCAAGTTTTATCAACTATTATTAACAATTCTCAGAGCCTTGGTTGGTTGCTCACCTACTGTAGTGTAATATCCGTCACAAGGTAGCCTAGTAGGGTGGCAGTAGGGGAGTTTTGAGCTCCAAAAAGGCCCTATCAGAATTCGTGAAAAGGTCTCTTTTGTATTATTAAAATATAATAACACTAATAATTTTGACTTGCCATAACTTTCTAATCGTAGCTCAGAAGTATATCATGTAACATATCATTGGAAAGTCCTCATCAACCCGCTTTCCAATGCACCAAACTTTGCTAAAATTGGACTAACCACTAAAAAGTTATGTCATTTTTAGTGTGGACTCAAAAAGTTACGTTACATAGTTTTCAAATTTGAGTGTTTTGATTGGTCCATGTGTAAGAACAATTTGAGAAAAAATATAAAAAAAATCTTTACAAAGGGTCTTTTTGGGATTTAGAACTCCTCTAATGAGGGTTGCTTGTCCTTGATACACTCATGAAGGCAGTTGGATGTAAACTGGGCCAAGTCATACAAGTTCTGGCCATGCAGTCTTGAATCTGCTATCATATGTAACAGGGGCATCAGGATTCATAGAATTTTCAACCTGTAGCAATATGTGTATTTGGTCAGATAAGCACATGTAGTAGTTAGAGGTCTATCATTGATTGCGTCGACGGGATATCCATCCTTGTTCTTCCACTTATCCACTGAAGGATCGATATACTTGAAGTAAGCAATGGATTCGATCTTTTGGAGTATTCGAGTGACTACATTTGGTCCCCGAGGGAAGCCAAAGGTGTCGATGTCAGCTCCAGAGAGAGATATGTTATCTAAGTGGTTCATGTTTGAAGATAAAATAAAACGAAAAGATCGATCTGTAGGGTTGTATAAGGCATAAGCAATATGCAAGACAAATGGGTTCTGATTGCCATATAAAGCAGGGATCCGGAACTCGTGGGTCATGAATTGATGTGCTTGGTGGTACCAGGTGGTCATTTCAAAAATATCTAGACTGCCCATGCTTATTTCTATCTTATCAGAATCATGGTCATCAAAACCAGAAGATGTATGTGAAGACATGCTGGTCTATCTGTAAGGACTCGGCTCGGTCAAGATATGTAACAGAGTTCTCGAGGGACTCCGCTCGGTTGAGATTGGTAATAGAGTTTTGGATGGACTGACTCAGTCGAGACTGTACAGATGGACTCATCTCAGTCCAGGTGATTCAATGGCTTGGTCCAGATGTACTCAAGTACTTGTTTGATATGTGACTCAAGTACTCAGTTGAGATATGAGTCAAGGACACGATTGAGACTTGATGCAAGGACTCGGTTGAGAAGAGACTGAAGGACTCGGTCGAGAGAAAACTAAGATGGCTCTGTCCAGAGATCGGAAGTTATGACTCGGTCTAGTCGACTTCAGAAGCAGTTTGAACAAAGTTGAAAAATGGTGTTGTGGTGAAATTGCTTTATGAACGAAAAAGCGGAATAAAGATGAACTTTTGAAGTATAGATTCTTTCTCAATAGTGAACTAGAGCACCGATTTGTGCTCCAGCAACACTATCCCTCAACGTGTCTTTGTGCAAAAAAGTTATGTCAAAAAGTTCGCACCCTAGGAGATTCTTGGCAGTTAGGTTTTTTAATTGGTTGTTGATGGCGCTCATTGGGCTGTGCTTGATGGGTGATTATGGTGCTTGAGAGGCAGATGGAGTGACTGAGCGTGAATGCAATGAGTGAAAGATCACCAAAAACAAGCACAGAAGCACAAAGATCTCTAGGAACCTGTTACTAGAAAAATAAAAAGAGTTTGCACATCTCTGAGGTGCAAATGAAGTCGGGTTTAGTCATTTTATAGTCGTTGGGTACTAACTCGGCTCGGTCAAGGTGACAGTGTCGAGGAGTACTCTGTCAAGTGTTTCTAACTGGATTGCTCCATTTGGAAAGACTTTATTGATTATGTATGGTCCTTAACTTTTGAATTTTAATCTACCAGGGTGCTTCTTTGAGATATAGAGAAGCACTTTATCACCTTTGTGGAGATCTTTATTATGTAGGTGACAATCGTGCCAGGCTTTTTGATGACATTTGTTAACTAATTGTGCATGATATGAGATGAGTCAAGTCTCGAACAATTGGGCTAATGTAAATAGCCTGTTTTGAACTTTTTGTTCGATTGCAACTTTCTCACATAGATCAGTAGAGAAATCTTGTAGGATGCACAGGGAAAGAGCTAAAAATTCAATAGGCATTACTGCCACTTGACCATAAATGAGTTGGAATGGTGTGATCCATCTAGTGACCTTCTTGGGAGTTGTACGATATGCCCAGATAGTTGAGAACAACTTGGTTTCCCAATCTAATCTACATGTATCAACTATCTTCATCAGAATCTTGCAAATGGTCTTGTTAGTGGATTCTGCTTGGCCATTACATCGGGGGTAGTACGGAGTACTTTTGCGATGGACAACTAGACGTAATAGATTATCGATCACTTCATTTAAGAAGTGTGAGTCTCTGTCACTAACAAGCTCAATAGGACATCCAAAATGTGTAATGATATTTTCATATAGAAAATGCGTGATGGTCTTCGCATTGGCGTGCTTTGTGGCTCTAGCCTTAACCCATTTAGTAGCATAATCGGTGGCAATCAAGATGTAACAGGCTTCAGTGTTTCTGGCTGCTGGGCTGACTCGACCCAACAACATCTATACCCCACTTATAGAAAGCTTTGTGTTCTATAATTGGGGTTAGCGACGTAAAGTCAACTTTCATTGTCTTTTTGGCTTGTTGACAAACATCACATATTTTTACAATAGCAAATGTATCCTTAAACTGTGACGACCACCATAATTTTGTCGCTTCAACAGAGAAGTGACCACCACCAATGCCTTCATGTGCTTGAGATATGATAGGTCGTATCTCAGATTCATAAGCACATCGATGTATAGTACCGTCAGCAACCCTTTTATATAAATGTCCGGTGATAAGTTGAAAGGGTGCCGCTTTTAGTAAAAAATTTCTTTTGGCTACTTGATTTAGTCCTCCTTTAATTCTACTAGTTGTAAGGAACCGAGTGATATCCTCAGACCAAAATGGAGTGGCATCAATCTTCGGGCAAATTTTGACTAGGGATTGGTCTAGCCAAAATGCCTTAGTGAGAGAAGGATCCACACTATCCTTACACAGATGATCAAAGTCTGATTGTTTCCAATTATGGGGGTCCCACTGATTACCCCGTACTCCCGAGTCAATGAGAGTTTTTCAGGCTCTCAGGGATATGTCGAACGGGAGATCGTCTTGATCATAGTGCTCACACAAATCCAAGGGCGGCTATTGATACATAGTGAATAGACGGTCTGTGCTACCCAACGATGATGTTATCATATGTAAAAAGTGGCTAGAATGAGGAATCCATGTGTGTTTATCTCTATGGCAATGTCTCCAATATGAACCTGTCAAGTTGTGGTGTCAAATGCTATGACATCTATATTCGCGAGCCCTAAAACATGTAAGACATTAGAGGAGTTCTAAATCCAAATAGACCCTTTGTAAAGATTCTTTTTATATGTTTTCTCAATTTTTTCTTACACATGGACCAATCAAAACACTCAAATTTGAAATCTACGTAACGTAACTTTTTGAGATCACATTTTGATTCCACACTAAAAATGGCATAACTTTTTAGTGGTAATTGTGAATTTAGCGGAGTTTGGTGCATTGGAAAGCGCTCGACAAGGGCTTTCCAATGATATGTTACATGTATACTTTTGAGCTATGAACAAAAAGTTATGGCAAGTCAAAAGTATTAGTATTATAATATTTTAATAATATAAACTACATTTTGCACGAATTCTTAAAGGGTCTTTTTGGAGCTCAAAACTCATCTAATGCCAAACAGAATCTGTGTGGGCCAAAATGCACTCCATTCATGACGTAGTTCTGCGTGTACACGTATGGCTATCAAGATCATTTGTTGGTTTCAATTGTAGGCGCTGGCTCTTCTTCCGAAGTTTGGGCAATGCGTTTGAGAATTGTAGTTAGATCGTCATTAGTCGAGCTGGAGGAGGAGGCTGATGGGATACCACTAATTCAGTATAACTGATCGGATGGTTGTTAAGCCTACACACACCCAACTTAGATTGACTGCTAATTCATACACAATTGAAGTGCTTCCATATGTTCTATGTCTAACTCAAAACAATCGATCTCTGGGAATGAGAAAACGCTAGACATAAGGGTTATAAAAGTGGTAATAGGTTGCTTCTTATCGTACTACTTGACATAAGTCTCCTGGTAGGGGTAGGTCACCTAGTGCCGTACTTGTCACAGAAAAACCAAAGATGTTAACGCTTGCTCAATAGTTTGCAATTGTAAGGTCCATGTAGTTACTGATATCCGTTGTTGATTTATCTTGATGTATAATGTAGCCCTCACTCGAAATCCTTCATTATCGACCTCTAGTGCTAAGTCTCCAATTCGACGGCCACGTAATGTGGTATCGAGTCCTATGATGGTCACATAGAGTCCAGTGAAGCGAAGTATGGGACAATATCGTTGTGGTCGGTGCTCATCTATCATGCCTTGATTTGTAGGCCCTTTATCTCACTGTATGATGTTATGTAGTGGCACTGTTCTAGGGGTACTAGTGGCAAAGACCTTTACTCAGCATGGGTGGAAGTTTTAAGCCTCTCAACAACTCTAGAAGGTGTGGGTCTTGTTCTAATCAAGTCTTGTATTTGTCACAGATTTCATAATATTTAGCCATTGAACTTTTAGAACATTACATTCTCTCCTATTCACTCTTCTCTGCACTAGGTGTGGTCTTGATCATAACTCGTCAATGTTGGACCTTCATTTCTCAAAATAGTTCTAGAAGGTGTGCATTCCTTTCATCTAGAGTTCGCTTATCATGACTTGCTTCTTGATGATAAGAGAAACTTTGAAAAGTCGACGACCCATTCAAAGTTTTTGTTCAGAAATCGTCTTCTTGAGACAACTAATGATAGCATCTATTTTTATGACTTTCGTTGATGTTTATCCAAATTCATGTCTATCTTGGGATTCGATCACAGCATATTAGAATAGTATTTCAAACTTGATCTCAACCTAAGGTGAACTTTAAAATATTGTAGTATAAGGCCCTTAGGATGGTATCACATGTTCTAGATGACGTTCCAATGGTTGGCATAAAAAAATCCCCATGTATTATGTCATGATTTCTTTCACGTGCTTCCTAGAAAAATGCTTTGCTTAGTAAATGATGATGACATTGTTAGCCCCTTTCAAGTAAGCCCTTTATACATACCCCCCCCCCTTCCATTATCACACGTACAGGTTGTGATTTAGTGTGCATTTCTACATGTAATCTCTTTCTTTTCAATGTCTTCCAGTTTTACGCACTACAAGAGGACGGGCGATTTCCAAGGTCTTTTTTGAGCGTTTCTTTGAAAGATAGTCTTTAAAATGAGTCGCGAGGGGACCGAATGCTCGAGCCTCGGGTCCGGTGTTTGGCCTCGGAATAAGCCTACCAAATTTGAACTTGATTTTGAAATATTTATAGAGATAAATATAGAGAGAGTTATAAAACCACTAGAGGACCTCGGAACATACATCGGAATACTGAAGCTAATTTGAGGGGGTATACCGAGGCTGACGTTGGTATAAGCCTACCAAATTTGAACTTGTTTTTGAGGACATTTATAAAGGGGTCCAAGTGGCTAGAGGCATTCTAGGACACTCTGCTAACCGAGCGTAACACCGAGATTCATGAAAAAAGGGCCCCTCGGTATAACCCCACGGTATAAAATAGAATGTAAATGGATGTCACTTTTGGAATTTGTTACCTATCAGTACATTGAATTCCATTTTCTATCACTTTGTTGCCATATGCACAAGTGAATAAAGAAATTTATGTATCACAAAAAAATGATGATCACAAATTGTGTACTCACATGCATCGACTTCTTGTTCGATGTCAACTAGTCAATTAATAAAGTGTAATTGCATGTGTGAGCAATATGATTAATACTACAATGAATTGAAATACATCGTACTGTCTCACTCATTCATTTGGTGGTTCGTCGTTATCATTTGCCACATCATCATGTGACAAATCCGCCAAACCAAATGAGTCTATCTCTAATTCTACCCAAAAATCTCCTCTAGCTTTATCATTAATAAGCTGATCTTCAAAAGCTAATAGTGACGATGACAACGAGTGAGATCGAGAAGGTGTATCATGTGTCGTCGAACCATCCGATGTTGATGCATCACGCTCAACGTCATCATTAGCCTGTGAATCATCCTCTGAAATTGTGTCATTGAATCCGTCATCACGATCTTGTTCTTGAGGTGCAGAACATTTCAAGCTTTTTACTGCTTTTGTGATAGTATGCATGTGTGGCCAGTTTGATGGTATGCATAGTGGAAGTTCGGACACGCGTCCTGTAACGGGGATCGAACTGCCATGCAACGGTACCCCACAAAAATTAGACTATGTATATGTACCTTTCAGTCTCCTTTGTATATACAATTTAGAAGTGTTTCTCTTGGGTTGGTGTGTGATCTCTCTTTACTGCTTATCTATTTGATGTTAGATAGCTTGCAAATTAGCTTACTATACTGCTAGTATGATCCTTGACATGGTATCAGAGCCTGGGAGTGGTGCAGTTCATGGTTAGCAAGAAATCAAATTCTTGGAGAATTTGAAGAATTGGATATGGTAGGCTTTGCAGTCAATCGATTCAATTGGTCAGCAAGCAACTTGATTGAGTTGGATTGAGACATCTGCATGTTTCAATTGTGTCTTCTCTAGAAGAACAAAGAGTTCAAAATTGTAAGCCTCTTTAAAAGAGTAGGTTTTGGAGCGTTGTCACCCTGTACTCAATCAATCGGCAATCTAACAGTTCCAGTGAGTGACCTGTAGTAGGCGACCTCTTTCAGACATGTATCTACAAGAAGAGCTCAAAGGAAGAATAGCTAAAGCTTAAAAGACAACAAAAACCCCACAGCCAGGGTTTTTAATCTATATAGTAGCTTATTTCTCTCTAAAGAAAGAGTTTATGGTAGCTGAAAAAACTATGATCAAGGGCGCAGTACTTGCAGGAAGCAGATTTGAAGAGGCCGTAGATAGCGCGACCCACATAGGGGAGAGATAGGTGAAATTTCGCTGGTTTCTACCATAGCCATGGCTTGAAAGCTTGAAAAACAGAGGAGAGAAATAGAGAGGGTCCGCGACGGATTAAGTGGTGTATTCTCTTTGGTCAAGTAAGAAAACAAGACACAATTGCTCTTTCTACTACGAGGCGATACAAAGCACTATTTTTCAGCATGCAGAAAGTATTTTGGCTAAAGACATTAACATTAGAAGACATGGAATTAAAATAGCCTATTGTTATCAATGTATATCAGAGTGCTATACAGCTAGCTAAAAATTCTTTTATCTCATGCACGCACGAAGCAGATAGAAATTTAAATTAGTAACCCTTAAGTACTGATAAAGTTTGAGTTTTTAGACAAAAGCTCTTTGTGAAGTAAAAATATCACTAGGGGCTTAAGGGGAGTGTTAGAATAAGTAAGCCCTAGTTCTCCTCACATTTCATGACTTTTTGCGTGTTTAGCAGGGATTTTTAGAGCTTTAACGTGCTTATGTGATAGAAATGCATGAGTGCAAAAAAAAAAATAAAAAAAAAAACAGTTTGACTGTACACGAATGTAATTGGCCCACCGCGTCCCGTAATGTGACCG